>SBJO01000076.1:0-11028 GCA_015832245.1 Nosema granulosis
ATTAATTATAAGCTTCATGGTTAAATTTTTAATAAACACAAATAATTGATAGATGAGATGACGTAATGAAAACACCAAAGAAGTTTCAACAAAGATAATATATTCGATTACCACATATAAAATATTTTGATTTTAATTTTATCATAATAAAGATTACATTGTTCAGTATTAAAAGGATCTTAAAATAAATTGCTAGAATATCACCCTCATGATTTTTAACAAGAAAAATTTTCTATATTTCATGTTATTTTACAAGATTTATTCATCTTGCGTAATAGATAAAGAGAAGAATACGAGAAACTATATGGATGTAGATGAAGTACTTAGGCTAGAATCTATGTTTTTATGCGATTTAATATACGATCAGGTATCTGTAAACCCACGAAACTTACTGATAAGAGTGGCAACTCTCCAAAACAAACCAATTTCTACGTACCTTTTACACGATTTTACCGGGTTTAAAAATATGATAAATTTTCTAAATGTACAATTGAAATCTCAAACCTTGTTTAGAAAAATCAGAAGTACATTAGGAGAGAGCAAGGAGTTTAAAGAACTAATACCTAGATTTAATGAACCTGAAAGGTTTCACAATCTATCACCTTCCAATACTGTTCTAAAGGTTTATTTCGATAGATTTTTTAAACAAAATCATACTTTAAAGAATTTGAAATTGGAATTATTGGAAAACACAGCACAAAGCTTGTTTACTATCTTTAAAGAAAGAGAAATCGATTGTAGTGTTGAATTTTGGAATTTAGAAAATCGACTACAGCTACTTAAAGAAGTTTTGGTACCAAATTGTTTAAAATTGTTAGAGAAATTCATTGATAGCCCTGAATTTGATAATCTAACACAGGGAATGTGTAATTTTTTGATAAATGAGAGCAAAACACTTTTGTTTGATTAAACAGTTTGTAAGGATATATCATTCTTGTTGTAATATCACAGTTAAAATCATCTATTTGTATATAATTAAAATATTACTTGTACATTACTTGTATTTATTTGTACATAATTAAAATCTTTCTAATACTTAATGTCTTTTAATACATCGTTAACCAATTCAATAATACAATCTTCTTTCCGAACATGGATTGATCTCCACCCAAATCTCTCCCCAGTTTTGATATTAATCAAAGCATCATCGAAGAAGAACACTTTTTGTTTGTTTTCAATTCCCAAAAGCTCCTCAACAAATTCAAAAGCACTGTCTTTTGGCTTTCCAATGATCTCCCGAGAGTCATCATCAAAACAAATCACCCCCTCAAAGCAATCTTTCAAGCCCAAGACTTCCAAAATAGGATCAGCTCTGCTCTTTAAACCATTTGTAAAAGCCCATTTTCTGAATGGAATACTCAATAGCATGTTCCTCACCTCTTCATCTTTTTCCAGAAATTCTGAATAATCACACTGTTCCCTAAAGGCTTCTAACTGTATTGGAGTAATATCGAAATACTTAAAGAATGTCTCAGTGTACAAAGCATTTTCTTTAAGAGCTACGTCGACTGGTGGGATGGTTTTCCCATCCTTTATAGCTTTCTCTCGAAGTTTATCGTAGGCTTCATAAAATGACTTAATTTGGTTCTGGTGGAACTTCTCAGAGCTCTTGTAGATTGTGTCATCAATATCAAAGAGAAAAATATAATCATCTCCCACTTTCTTGATAGAATCTTTAAATAAAATTATATTTTCTTTTTTCATACTAATAAATGGGATCGAGGAATCATCTTTTATGTTTGTTTTCTCTTGTTCCTCAGCAGCTCTCTCAATTGATTCGTTGAATTTTACATTGTTGATCTCCATGGGGGGCTAATGTGTAAACAAATTTATTATAATATTTAATTTACTTTGTAAAACATTATAAGAATATTGCGAATTATAATACAATAATATGGATAAACAAACAAGTATAAAATTGAAGAGAACCTCAAAATAGTTTATTGTTGGCTTAAAACCACTAAATAATATGGATAAACAAACAAGTATAAAATTGAAGAGAACCTCAAAATAGTTTATTGTTGGCTTAAAAGCATTAGAAAACATTTTGAACAGCCCAAAGATGTTTATACCAACTATTTAAGCATACTCAATTCTTTCTGTACAAAAAACACTGTTGAAATCTCAAAATAGTCTTAAGAAAGAAGTGCAAAAGATCGTGTCTAACAAGTACGTCAAGATACATGTATACACGTTGTAAAGGTAAATAGCCAGATATTGTTGTAATTGACAAGAAAATTGTACATCTACCTCAAGTAGAGAGAGTTACAACCTAAATTTAGTAGATCTATATATTTAAAACCTCTAATTTATCGTATTTACTAAGATGAAATGTGTAATAAAACAATATTATAGATATATAAGGAAGTTTTAACTTATAAAAAATACTTAAAATATAGCAAAAGATTTTGTTCGATTAGAAAGACTTGTTTTTGCACGAGTCTTCCTATGACAGTATTATTTCCAACATCTAAAACAATTATAATTCTACATCATAATTCAAATTAATTTTAATGTATCTTCCAACAAATCAATGATATTATACTTCTTTCGAACATGGAATGATCTCCACCCAAATCTCTCCCCAGTTTTGATATTAGCCAGAGCATCATCAAAGAAGAACACCTTTTGTTTGTTTTCAATTCCCAAAAACTCCTCAACAAATTCAAAAGCACTGTCTTTTGGCTTTCCAATGAGCTCCACGGAATCATCATCAATACAAATCACGCCTTCAAAGCAATCTGTCAGGCCCAAGGCTTTCAAAATGGGCCTGGCTCTGCTTTCCACACAGTTTGTAAAAGCCCATTTCCTAAATGGAATACTTAGTAACTTCTTTCTCAGTTTCATTTCTTTTCCCAAGTAATCTTTGTAAGCAATTTGTTTTCTTAGAGATTCCAATTGAATTGGTGAGATATTAAAGTACTTTGAGAATGTCTCAGAATACAAACTATTTTCTATAAGTCCTGCGCTAACTGGTGGAATGTCCCTATTTCCACAGATATCTCTCAGATTGTTGTACACATCCACATAAGATTTCAACTGTATCTTTTTAAATTCATAAGAGCTTTTGTAGAGTGTGTCATCAATATCAAACAGAAAAATATAATCGTCTCCCACTTTCTTGATGGAATCTTTAAGCTCCAAGTTTTCTGTTTTCATACTGATAAATTTTAAAACATCAAACATAAGCAGATTTGTATTCCTTTTTTATACTTTTAGTTTGATAAATATCAAAAAAATATTAAAAAATGATAAATAAGTTTGTGAAATAATTATAATAAACACATAGAATTGTTAAGTTTTAACAGTTAAATCTACTCATATTTGACTGTAAGATCTTCTTTTCAAACCAACAAACTACTTCCCTACACCGTTTTCTTGTGTGTATGAGATATGTTTTTAATTTATCAAAAAGTATAAAATGATTTGCACTGTTTGGTGTTCTTAATTTCTTTGAGACCAGTAAAAACATTTATCAAATCCAAAAAGACAGTTGTTCAAGTTTTTGGTAAATTATAAAAGATCCAACCCGGTGGTGTATTTTAGGTTAACACTCAAACAGAAAAAGTATCAAATTTCCATAGAAAATAGTTTTAAAGTGAGCAATTGATTTGGGTCTTACTGGTGAGTTTAAATATTATCTTTAAATTTTCAACATTATTGCGAATATTCCTTGATATATTTAATATTATGAGAAATTCTAAACATTTTTAAATTTTTGTCAGGACAGAGGTGTAACAAATAGTTAGATATTGCTTCTGATATTGCTAAAATGTTTTACAAAATATATTCTATCTTAGGAATGTTTCAGTTTAAATTCTTGTTTTTAAAAAATCAGAAGAAAAATGATATTTTATTCCAAAAAATAAACTCCATTTGATTTAAATAAAGATACCCTCGAGCATTTCTACAGATCTTGAATTAATCAACATACAAAGGTGTTGCACAGCGTCAGATAAACTTAAAATGCAACCAAGAAATATACTGTGTATGAAACCTATTGAAGTTCAATTAACAAAGATATTACAAACAAAAACAGCTTTTTATATTTTAATTTCTTAAAAGGCTCTTATGGAAAAAAGATTATTTTTGAGTTGACACAAATGCAACTCAATCTTTAAGGCAAGCTCTTTGTTTCATTATCAACCAGCTTTTAATTTAAGACTTCAAATAATTTAAATCAGTCAAAGAGTAAATATAACGCAATACACCTGTTAAAGATATTGTAAACTAAGGATTATTAATAATAGCTTTCATAGGGAGATGCTGTCATTTCACAACAACACCAATGGAAACAATTCGAAATCTAGCAATAGCTTCAAATGAAAATACAAAATTTCAATTTTTTTAAGACTAAACAGACAAACTTTTTGATTAATTGGCAATAGCTTCAAATGAAAATACAAAATTTCAATTTTTTTAAGACTAAACAGACAAACTTTTTGATTAATTGGCAATAGCTTCAAATGAAAATACAAAATTTCAATTTTTTTAAGACTAAACAGACAAACTTTTTGATTAATTGGCAGTTGGAATAAAAAAACATGTTTTATAGAGCAATTATGTTGATTTAATCCGAGAAATTTTACACGCTGTAAATATCTTATACTCCTATAGAACTCCTATAGATAAGAAAATTTTATTGGTTCTGATTTGAAAAGGAGTCTTGCATATGGTTGATACATAAATACACCTGGAAACCATAGTGTTACGAAACTACAAGTTGAGATAGAATATTTATTGTATTCTATTCCAAATCATTAATTATACCATCGATAGTATCAGCAGAATCCTCCTCAAAAACATGTTCAACTCTCCCCAGGATATATTTTTCTAATGGCTGTTTCCTAAGTTTGTATATAGAATGATGGATATACTTAGTGGATACCACAGGTATAGTCTTAGTAGGACCAAAATGGGAATATACTCTATCTTCTTCAGGAGGATAATCGTCTAAGAATATATCAGAGCATCCTAGATGGTCTACTACTACACCTCCATACATTTCTATAAGTTTACTTAGGTTCTCTTTTAAGTAGAATTTTGTATTTTTAAAGATGTTTTTGGTTTTCAAAAGAATCTCTCTAACATCTTTTACATTGTTTTCGTAATATTCGTTGTGGATTTTAAGCAGAAGGTCAGTTAAGAAAAACATGTCTCGGTCTTCTGAACGTAACTTTGAAGAGGATAGCTTTGGTGAATGGGATACTTTAACTTTTTTAGTACCCTCATTATTTCTATCATCATCTAATTGTTTTCTATCATCAACTAATTGTTTTCTATCATCATCTAATTGTTTTCTATAATCATCTAGTTGTTTTCTATCATCATCTAGTTGTTTTCTATCATCATCTAGTTGTTTTCTATCATCATCTAATTGTTTTCTATCATTTTTTCTATTGATTTTCATGGGGTTACTTTTTTCTTAATTGTGAGGGATCATTTAGATCTCCAGTGTTCCAAAAAATAAAAGGTTTGACAAGAATCAGATTACTACTATAGTCCCAGACATCTGCTCTATCGTCTAGGATTATTACATTCTCGTGGAGGCAGAAGAGCCGATTCAAGGTCTTTACATACTGTCCATTGTTTACACTCCTGCTTATGATACGATCTCCGAAGTAGATTTTATCGGGATCGAGAATACGGCAGATCTTCTCTGCGTATCTTTTGGTACCCATTGTATAGACGTGGATCTCAAACTTATCATGAATAAGATCAAGCATACGCCTGAAGAAAGGTCGAATTTTAACAGCATAGGTCAATCCATCCAAAACGAAGTTATCTACTCCTTCCATATAGTCCTTGGAGATGGTAGTGTGGAGGACAGTCTGGTCTAGGTCCAGGACCAGTACTAGCTTGTTCTGTTTTCTAAGTTCTTCTATTCTTCTGATATCATTTTGGATAGCCATAGTCTCTGTGATTTTAAGATCATCGGTACTGTGCAAAGCATTGTAGAGCTTGGTTTTATCATCCACGATCTCCCCACAATCAGCACACAGATCTCCAATTCTAAGATTGTGTAAACAAATAGAATTATTATTGGAATCTTTCATATTAGAAGCAGGGTGGTAAAAAAATAATTTAGTGGAGTAGAATTTAGTGAAATAGAATTTAGTGGAGTAGAAATATAATTTGGTGATACCTTTTTTTATACATTTTATTTATGCATTAATACTCCAAATTTTTATTTATAAGTAGTATTTATCTACAAGCACATACAAACATACTCCTATCAAAACAAAGAATGAAAAATAAACCAACCTAATTTCTCTCATTTCTGTACGTTTCTTCTCCCCAAGCTTATTCTTAGTCTTCAACAATGCTGCATCTATATCTTCATTTGTATAGTTCAATCCCATCAGTTTGAGAGTACCTCTGCTGAGTAAGGAAGTATTGCTATCCATCTTATTAATCTGCCTGTTGATGATCTTCACAGTACTCTCTAGGACTTCTGGTACTGAATCTGTAGTAATATTGAAGAGTGCATTCCTCCACTTCTTAATTTTGGACTGTTCTGTTTTAGAAAATAAATCTTTATCGTATAAATCCTGTTCGTAGATATTTATCAAATTGAGAATATTCTGGATCTGAGCAGGATCATTTTGAGCAGGATCATTGTTTGTAAGTTTGGAGATTTCATAATCTATTTTGGCTTCCATTGGGGGTTGAAGAAATTCTCCATCTAATATTGTTTTTATAAACTTTTATGCTTTTATGCTTTTATGCGTTCATGCCTTTCATGCTTTTTAGATTGATTTTTAGATCAAATTTATATTTTCTTGAGCATAAACAAATAATGAATATTGGGAAGAAACATCTGAATGAGGCTGAATTTATAATTATGTGGGCAGCTATAGAGAACGAGCTCTACAAGCTATTCTACAACAACAAGTGCAGTGCTTTGGTGGTTTACAACAACATCTATATAATCTGCACAGCTCCACAGAGTAAGTATGTGGAGAGTTTGTATTGGAAGATAGGAGATTTCATCTATGCAAGAGCTAGGGAGATGAGAGAAGAGATCTACAAGGCTGAGGATTGGATTCCAGAGTACAATGCAGGATTCCGGAAGTTCAAGAGCTACGTCTGCTGCTTGAACGAGCTGTGTGACTTCCTAAGCCAGTACATCTCAGCCAAGTCTCTGGATGTGTTTGCTTATATATTGTGGGAGAGATGCATCCTACAGACGACCCAGAAGTACAAAGGTACCACCCTGGGCCTGGCTTTGGTGAACAACAGCAAGATAGAAGATGTGAGAGAGGCAATAGAGTCCTTTAGATTGATAGTGGTTGATGTAAAAGAACCTCTATTGTACTACATACAGAGGTATGAGCAGTATGCTCTAGAGAAGATTAAAAGAGAATATGAGAATACAAATCCCAAGAGTGATATTAAAGAGTATGCCAAGTACGTACACGACACAGTTCAAAAAGAAAGAAAGAGGAGAAAGAGAATATTCCTAGAAGAATCCTTCAGCAAGCTAGATTTGATATTAGAAGATATTTTAGTAACCCAAAAGAAGAAATTTATACAAACAGAAGTTTTTAGAATTCTAAACAATCACAAATTGCCAGTAGAAATATTAGACACCATAAGGGATAGCAGTAGTAGCAGGAGAGGTAATAGTAATAGTAATGTAATGAATAATAGTAATAGTAATGTAGTGAATAATAGTAATGTGGTGAATAATAATGTAATGAATAATAGTAATGTAATGAATAATAGTAATGTGGTGAATAGTAATGTGGTGAATAGTAATAGTAATGTAGTGAATAATAGTAATATAGGTACTCCTAATTTTGTACATACCTCTACCTTACATAATACTATACCACACTTAATTGCTCCCAATCTACATACTACTTCTCATACTACTCAGTTTCTTGATGATTTTTATTATCTTTTCAATAGACGTTTCCAGAATTTATCTAGTGAGGTTCTTCGGGATATTTCTACTATCTTCTCCCATTTGAAGATTATTAGAAATTCCTACGAGATTATGAAAGGAGTCCTGGTGAAGTATATTTCTACACAGCTAGACACCCATCTCCATCTTCTGGATAGAAGGATAGAGACACTGTATATATTCTACTGCATGTTCCGAAGTGTGGTAGAAGAAGGCTTTGAATCCAACAAAGGGTGTCTCAAGGCCTTTGAAGAAAGATTCTCCACAGTGCTGAACAAACTCAAGCCATCTTTATCAACCAGGCTAATAGAATTCAGTTCAGAGATAGTAAGCTATGATGGCACTGTAGATTTGGGTACTGATTTGAATACTCGGCAGAATGCTCTCTTTAGGGTCTTTTCGAACCTATTTAACCTTATTGAAGATAAGAATGATTTCTCAGAAAGATACATTTTTGAACTATCCAGGAGATTGGTAGCTAGAAATTCAGATTTCCAAAAAGAACAATTTCTAATGAAAATTATAAAAGCAGGGAGTACTTCAGATTGTATTAGAAAATCAGAAATAATGATATCAGATATAAAAAGTAGTGGTATAAATATAAGTAGTGGTATAAATATAAGTAGTGGTATAAATATAAGTAGGGGTATAAATATAAGCAGTGGTATAAGCAGTGGTATAAGTAGTGGTATAAGTAGTGGTATAAGTAGTGGTATAAGCAGTGGTATAAGCAGTGGTATAAATAGTTTGGATATTCCACCTACTGGTACTACTATGTTGCTTACTCAGTGTGCTTGGCCTTTGGAATATACTTCTTATAATTTTGAGATTCCTACTGTGTTTTTGAGAGATATCAAACAAGCTGAAGATTCCAATCACAAGAAGAAATTGCTTTGGCTTTGGGAATATTCTACTATTTATTTGGAGATTGATCAGAATCCTGTGAGGGTGAATATGCTCCAGTACATTGTGTTGGATCTGTTTGTAGAGTACCATGCTCTTACTAAGAATGAGATTTCTGAGAAGATTGGGTTTTCTGAGAGTACCCTAGAGTGGGTGCTGAGTAGTCTCATTAGATCGGATGTCTTGGAGCTTCTTAATAGTTCTCTAAAACTATCTTCGAAGACTCCCAAGCCTAATCCTTATGATTATTTTATTAAAGAAAACCTGATGACCAGAGAAATTAATAGAACTGTCTACTACCAATCTCTAATCTCTCAGATAATGAAGAAATCTAAAGAATTGGAAATTAATGAATTGTATAAAAAAATAGAATCTAAACATTCTAAAAGATTCCCAGTAGATTCCTTAGAATATAAAAAAGCTATTGAGAATCTTTTAGAAAAAGGAATATTGGAAGTAGAAGGTGAAAGTATAACAGGAGAAAGTATAAGAGAAAGTATAACAGGAGAAAGTATAATAAGATATGTCCCTTAATAAATAGAATATTAAAATGTAGATTTAATATTACTTTTATGCAATTATGCAATTTTATGCAATTATGATACAATTATTCTATTTTATGCAATTATACCATTTTATGCTATTTTATGCATCCTCTTTTAATTCTTCTTTGATTTTTTCTTTTAGATTTTTATTTTCTACTTCTAATTGTTTTATTCTTTCTTCGTATTTCTTATTAGTATGATTATTCTTAATCTCTTCTATAAAACTTTCTAAACTACTTTCTTCTGGTGTATTTTCTCCTTTGTAAAATATTCTATCCTCCATAAAGAGGGTTAAATTATCTAAAAATAGAACCCCTTATATGACTACTACTAATCCCATGACTACCACCAATTTGTTGTATTCAAATCAAGATATCAATATCACAGACTACGATCTATCAGAAGTTGACCCCAATGCTCTTTTCTACTACATCTGGAGACTCCCAAAATGGAAGAAACAAGTTTCTGCTATCAACTACATTATAGATTCCTTAGAAGACCCAAAGCCTCTTCTTAAATTAATATCCACCAAACAAATAGAATCTGATAGAAAAGATAAATTTTATTATGCAATAGAAAAGATCTTGCATAAAATTGGTGATTTGCATAAAATTGGTGATTTGCATATTATAAATTATGCAAGTCCAGATTTATTATCTTTCTATTGGAGAGTTTTGGTAAAGAAATTGGATATAAAAGATCCAGAAATTCAGAATTTCTTAGTAGAATATATTTCTACGTGTCCTC
Organism: Nosema granulosis; assembly: GCA_015832245.1. NCBI lineage: Eukaryota > Fungi > Microsporidia > Nosematidae > Nosema > Nosema granulosis. The sequence goes on from SBJO01000076.1 coordinate 10,105, forward strand.
CTCATATTTTGTACCATTTTGAAGATGTGGAGTTGGATAAAGAAAGAGTAAAAGAGATATTGAAGAATGATTTAGGATACCCAAACAGAGGATTTTTAATAAGAAAGATATATTAATTAGAATACAAAATATATAATTAGAATACAAAATATATAATTAGAATACAAAATATATAATTAGAATAATAAATATATAATTAGAATAATAAATATATAATTAGAATAATAAATATATAATAAAAATATAAAAATATATAATTAGAATACAAAATTAGAATATAAAAATATAAAATTAATATAATAAAAATATAAAAATATATAATAAAAATATAAAAATATATAATTAGAATATATAATTAATATAATTAGAATAATAAATATAAAAATATATAATTAGAATATAAAATTAATATAATAAAAATATAAAATTAATATAATTAGAATATAAAAATCTAAAGTATAATTTTTAATGCAGAATAAATTTTTCTTCTACTATACACATTTTCACACACCCCTCCTCCAATGATTCTTTTAAATAAAAAAATGGTTGTTTCTGATATTGATAAAGAAGGCAAGCTATATTCGAATGTCTCAAGAGCTTATCTCAAGGCTGATGATTCTACTGAGATTGTTTTGGACTACCATTCTATTCTACTCAGAATCTCTAAAGACGATGTTCTCTATCTTCAATTATTCGAAGGAGAAGAAAAAGTAGAGTGTGAATACCAAATGAATGGGATGGTCTACAAAATAGAAGATCTTGATGGTAGAGTAGAAGTTTGGATATCCTTCGGAGGACTACTGATGATTCAGAAGATAGCTAAAGATCAGATTGTTGGTCTCAATGATAGAAGTAGAGTATCCTTAGCAATCTCTAAAGTATAATTAATAAACAAATTAAGTTATGCATTGTTTAAGTTATGCA
>SBJO01000077.1:0-21295 GCA_015832245.1 Nosema granulosis
AGTTGATACAATTCCAAGAACAACTAACAGCATCGAAGGATTTCATAGGCATCTAAACAGTTTAGTAAATGTAAAACAAAACTCTTTTCATCTAATAGTGAGCGAGCTTATAAAAGAACAATCCTTTACAGAACAAAAAATTACACTATCACTTAAAAACAATATCCTTGAAGCCGAAGATGATCATATGAAACCTATAGTAAATACCTACACTTACCGGAATTGAGTATTTAAAAAAGTTGTTTATAATTATTGTCGTAGCCACGTCTTATTCTAATCAGAGTACTCTATTACATTGGTCTTCCACGTTTCAGATAGTATCAACTACTAAACATATGTTTCACTAAAACATATAAATAATCTGAAGTCACAACCATGCAAGATTCAAATACAATAAACAGTCTTTCCAATACCCCATGTTCTGTAAGTAACAACAATTATAATTGTAAGCTAGATTAAACACGTTTTCTTTTTTTTTAAAAAAAATTTAGGGGTAAAAAAATTCAGGCGATTTTGTCTAAAAATCACCTACGGTGATTTTTGGACAGAACGAAATTAAAACCAAGAGGTTTTTGTTTTGGCAAAAACATAGGTAAATATGATGAAATCAACTATTTGGATAAACTTTCTATAATTCATAGATGGCTCATTCAAAAAAGATTTTAAGGCTATGGTTTATATGGCATAATATTTTTGCGCTACTAAAACTTTACACCCCCCCCCAAAAAAAAAAAAAAAAAAAAAAAAAAAAAAATAAAAACAAAAAAAAAGTTACCGAATACTATTTATTAAGACATAAGAAAGAATTTCGCAAAATTACAGTGTCGTGTAGCGAGTATCATGCGCGACCATTTTGTTATTTTTCTCAATTCTCTTTCTGTAAATTAATTTTGTTAAAAAATTTCAAAGAAAATATTTTAATTTAGAGAAAAATATTTCCGAACTAAAAAGAGACCTATGAAGCCTTAGGAGACACTATAAGATGGAATCAGCTTGTGTTTCTAATGATCTTTTGTATCCATTCCGAATCCTTTTGTTCCCAGTTGACGATGACGAAATGCTCCGGGCTGACACGTCGCCAAAAAAAATATAAATAAGAAAAAAACCCCTAAGGGTATACAAAAAAATGGTTTGCCAACAAACTTGTAAAAGCTTTTCACAGCCAGAGAGACAGTCTTATGGTTTCCTTGTCATAATATTTCGTTAGGCCTATTTTTCACAAAATAGAAACAAGGGTAAAATAATTAAATAAAAAGATATTTTAATCCAATCTCCAGTCGAAATTTAGAGCAATATGTTTGAGATAATCATCATTGTTGGTTTGGATAGAACATGTTTTAATTAAACAGGGGGGTGTATTTATGTCTTTAAAATTGATTAATTAAATTCTTATAAATTGATAGATTTGGCGTTTATTAATCCCGTCAAATCTATCATTGATTTAATTAAGAGAAATGCTATTCCCAACACTCCTCCCTTTCAAAAAATTTCTTTAGGTGTTTCATATTTGCTATTATTGTTCTCCCATCTTCTAGTTTTACTTTATATGAATCAAATTTATTTTCTGTTATCTTAACTTTACAAGGCCCATTTCGGAGCTAGTTTATTCGAAGTCGAGCTAATTCTTTTATACCAAACATGATCGTCTATTTCGAATCTTGTTCCTCTCTTTTTTGACCTCCTTCTATCATAAGTTCTTCTATAATTCCTTATGTGTTTTCTAGCCTTCTCATGGTAAAAATCTTTCTGTAATAGTTTCTTTAATCCCTCTTGCTCATCCATCTTTGTAATGAACTGACCTTCCAATAACTCTATTGGGGCGCAGTCGTTTCCTTTATGATATGAATGTATGTATGCTCTATTGGCTTTCTCCAAGCATCTTGCCCAGTCAAATTTACCAAATTCTGTGATTTTCCTCAACTTCCCTACTAGTGTTTTATTAAATCTTTCAACCAGTCCTGTAGTCGTCGGGTTGTAAGGGGAGCCAAATTTCCATTCGATTCCTATTTTACTTGCATATTCTTCGCTGAATCTATTTCTAAACTCTTTGCCATTGTCTGTCAATATAGCTTTCGGGGCCCTGTGTCTTTTGCAAATCTTATTATCAATAATGGAGATTACCGACTCCATATCTTTTGTATACAATGGTGCCACTTCTGATATCTTTGTATAATGATCAATCATCGTCAAAATATACTTAAAGCCTTGCTCACTCTCTGTAAAAGGACCAACAATGTCTACCTCTCATAAGTCTCCTTTTCTTTCTGTAATGAGAGCTATATTATCATTTTCCTCTCTCCTCGGTTTCTCCTTCTGACATATCTTACAACTATTAACAAACTCTTCTATATCCTTGATGCAATTTTCCCATCTATATTTCCCTAATATTGCATACTTCATGTTGTTTATCGCCCCGTGTCCCAATAAGTCATGGTAAAATATGATCATCTCTCTTCACCTTCGAGGTGAAATCTCCTTGATTGTTTCAGTCTCTATCCTTCTTACTTCTGCAAAATCTCTGCTCAAATGATCTGTATAGTTCTCCTCACCTTTTATATAACTTATCTCAAAATCATATTCTTGCAATATCAATGACCATCTTGCCAATCGTGCTTTCATATTCCTTGATTTAAATAAATAGGTTAATGCCTTGTGATCTGTCCCCTCAGTTCGAACTTATTAATTATCAGGTATTCTTTAAAATGCTGGATTGCTTTTATGACCGCCAACAGTTCTTGTTCTGTTGTAGAATAGTTTCTTTCAGCTGAGTTGTTCAAAGCACTGTAAAAACTTATTATTTTCTCCTCCCCTTTTATCTCCTGTGAGAGTATGGCCCCTATTCCTTCTGTAGACGCATCTGTCGTTAATATAATTTTTTGTTCAAATCTGGTATTTTCAAGCTTGCTGCCCGTTTCATTGATTCTTTACTCTCATCTATCATTTTCTTATATTCTTTATTTTCCTTATGACCCTTCCAAAATTCCTCTTCCTCCTTCCCTTTAAGCCCTAGTATGGCGTATAAATCCTTTAATAATTTATAGCTATCTTTTATGTGTTTCGAACAGTAATTAAATAACCCGATGAATGATTGCAGTTTCTTTATGGATCCCGGTAGTGGTAATTCTTTTATATCTCGTACCTTCTCTGGATCTACTTTGACACATCCATCTGCAATGACATGACCCAATATCTTAATTTCCGTTTTGCCATATTCACATTTTTTTAAATTAAGTTGAAGCCACACATCTTCCAACTTTGCTTTGACCAATTTGACATGTCTATCATGTTCCTCCCTCGTTTTACTGTAGATTAATATGTCGTACATGTATACTATGACAAATTTATATAAGAATGGTCTTAATATGGTATTCATAATCCTTTGGAATGTGGCTGGTGCATTGACTAGTCCAAAGGGCATTTTTGTAAACTCAAACAACCCCTCCCTACACGCAAAAGCTGTCTTCTCCATATCCCTCGGGTCCATATCAATCTGATGATACCCTGATTCCGCATCCATCTTACTAAAGTATTTTGCTCCACTCTCGGCATCGGATACGCGTCTCTCACTGTTATGTCATTCAGTCTCCTATAATCAATACAGAATCGGCCCTTCTCTTCTTTCTTTGGTGCAATTGTAACAGGGCTTCTCCATGGACTTTTGCTTGGCCTTATTATACCTTCTTTAAGATATTTATCAATAAATTCTGACGCCAGTTTCTCTTTCTCTGGTCCTAATTTATATAACGGAGCCATCACTGGAGTATCTCCCTTGGTAAAGATCCTATGACTCCCCAATTTACTCTCTTTCTTATCTGCTCCTATTTTACATTCAAATTTATACCCAAATTTGAGCTCTGCTTTGTATTTATTCAGTAGTGGTAGCCCTAGTATACATCCAGTTTTAATATCTTCTGTGACGATAAAATCACCCTCCAGTGCTTGTCCCTCTATTTTTAGCTTAAGATTGCATCTGCCCAGGGTCCTCATTCTCGAGTTTTTCGCCGTCCTTAAAGTTATATTTGTCTTTGAAAGTTTCACAATGTCCAATATTTTCTCCGGTCTAATCAAGTTTACATCGGCCCCCGAGTCTACTAAACATTTAAGTGTTCTATCTGTGTCTTCTATCTTTGCTGTTAACCATGGGCCTCTGTAAATATTATTTATATCAAACACTCTATACGATCTAAACGATTTATTTTCTTCGGGTTCTTCCTCTTCCAGTCTATACTCCTGTATCTCTGACTCCACTTCCCTTACGTTCCTTCGTTGTTCCCTCGGCTTTGTATTCTTATATTTTGGATTCAGATAACAACTGTCCACTCTATGTCCTGGTTTTTTACACAAGAAACATATTACGTGCCTTCTATGTGTATTCTGCCTCATGATTCTGTTGACGCCGGTATCCTGTCCAACGCTGTCACTAATTCCTTCATTAAATCCTCGTGACACTTGCAATCTTTCACAAATGGAGTAAAGTTCATTCCAATTAAGCCCTTCTTTAGCGTTTAACGTGGTCATATCAGCTATATGTTGTGGGATTCCGCTTATCGCAAAAGCTACTAATACATCTTCTGGTATTCCCCCTCTTCTTGCTATGCCTGCGATGAGATCCAAATAATATAAGAGTGATCCTCCTTGATATTTTGTTCTACTAATTCTGTCGATATTGACTTTAATCATCGTTCTACTTAAAAACCTTTTCTTAAATGCTTCTACTAATTCTCCAAAAGATAACCCCACTCCTGAGGCTCTATACCATGCCTCTCCCTCTTCCTTCAATGCAGTTTTAAAAACCCATTTACACCTATTTTCATCAGATCCTGCTAACTCTATGTATTCCATCATATCGCCCAAAAATATCTGTGGATCATCTATTCTTTCATTTCTAAATTGAATATTTATTTTTTCCTGAGCTGTCGCCAATTGTTGGTTTGGATAGAACATGTTTTAATTAAATTGGGGTTGTATTTATGTCTTTAAAATTGATTAATTAATTCTTATAAATTGATAGATCTGACGTTTATTGATCCCCGTCAAATCTATCATTAATTTAATTAAGAGAAATGCTATTCTCAACAATCATTATTTTGATATCAAGCCTTTCGCCGGATCTTCTGTGCATTTTGGTTTGTGATCATGCAAAAAATTGAAGATTTTATTTTCGACTATAAATTGTTCGTTTTTTCAGCTCATTAAGGATCGGTATTATAGATGTTTGCTTTATATTTATAAAAGTATTGAGGTGTCTGTGATAACCTTCGAGAGAGTTAGTAGTTCTAGGAATGTTTTGTCACATCCTTTCAAAAACATTCCAAAAGACTATTTTCTTGTTGCTTGCGTCATTCTCTAGGTATTCAGTCCGGAACCATTCAAATAAACATAACACATCTACAGATTTTTCTTCGATAATATATCTTTTCAATCTAACTGCGACAATTAAGACATCATTAAGAGGAACAAATGACAATGAAAGTATCATTTTGACTAATAACTTAATACTAAGGTGTTCCATTACACTCTTTGAGAATTTTAAGTGCCGAGTTCTGCGCCAAACAATTTGACAAAGATGAAAACTGCATCCATAAATGTGCGAATTTACAAAAGAGCGTTCTAGAACATTAAAGCTAGATAGTTCAAAATCGATTATGATCGATTTGGTGCTATTTGTAATCTTGGGATTATATGTCTTCAACCACTCAATTATTTTTGAGTAGCAAGTTTATCTCCTGTTATTCATAAAACAAAACACCAGTGGCAAGTACATATCATCAACTTTACCCTGGATAGTAAAGATTTGTTCAAAAGTGGATGGTGGGATCTAAAAGTACATAATCTTAGTAGTGCAGACGTGTTTGAGATTTTCAACTGTTAAAAAAATGACAACTCTATCGGCATCTTTTAGGGCACTATCATACATTAGAAACTGTTTTCCACCGACTGTTTCTTGTAATTCAACTGGAATATCGTAATTATTTGTTACTGTAAAGTTGTTTGTCTTCCTTTCTTTGTGAACATAATCATTTAGTTTTTTAAGATTGAGTGGAACTTTGATAGATAGATTTTCTTTTAGCACGTTCAGTACTACATTTCTATTAGATTCATCAGAAGACAATGCTCGTTTCTTCATCTTTTACTTAAGAAATGTTCTTAAATATTTTACATCATCTTTTAAATGCTAATGAATCTCGACGTCAATAAGAAAATTGTCTAAAGAAGTCTTCATTGCAGATTTACAGCCTCGTCTATCACGGCTCCATACCTTTATCCCTATCTCAGTGTGAGTGTAGTTATAAAATTACCCTTTGTAGGCAATCTTGTCGCCTCCTCTAATACTCTTAATTATAGAATTGGTCATGTTTATTCTCATTTAAGGGTAAAATTTTTTTTGTGAAAAATAGGCCAAGCCTTGCTCGGTTCTTTTTCTCAACTAAGAAGGCGGGTGAAGCAAATTTACTATTACTTTTTTCTATTATTCCTTCCTTTTCTAATCGTTCCAACTCATCTTTCACCTTTTCTAAATACGGCAAGGCCACCGAATATGGACCATAATCATATCCTTTCAATTCATCTGAAACAACAAAATGTTCTGGTGGGCTAAGCAATTTTTTTTCAAAGAATTGGTTGTCTTCTTCATAAATTCTGATTGGTTCCTCTATATCATTACACTCCTCCATTGATAAATATATTCTCTCAAATAACATATTATCTATTTCAACTGAATCGCCCATGTTTACAAAATCAATACTTTTTCTGTTTAATATCATGCCTCCTGTTTGGTAATTTAGTATGACTCTGTTTCTGATCAAAAATCGTTTCCCTAGGATAACTTCTTGCGGGCTATTTTTAAATGATAAAATCTCACCTATAATTCAGTCATAAGTCCATTCGATTAACAATTTAACTAGTACTGTTTTATTGGTAATTTTTTTTTCATTATTCGCGAAAACCGTTGTTGCTGTCTTGTCTTCTTTTACCTCTAATTTGAACGCATTTGTTAATTCTTAGCTCATAATTTTTTTTGAAGCACCCGTATCCATAAGCAGATTTACTTTTTCCTCTCCTATCTTACCTTGTACTTCTAAGGATTTAATATCTGACACTGGCTCAACTAATAAGTTGCAGTTATCATCTTTACCCGAATTATTTCTCTCTTCTTCATTGGATCTATACGGTTCCCTAGATCATAAAATCTTATTTACCTCTTTGTTATAGTAGCAATCTTTAGTATTATGTGTTGTAATTTTATGAAGTGTACACCATTTGTTACAATAAGTTTTGTAAGTGTGTTTAAAATTTCGATTGTTTGTCGAATTTTCTGTTTCTGATTCTTCTTTGAATCCTCCTTTTATACTGTCTCGAGTATCCCTTTCTTCATTTCCTTTATCAAAAGACCTTCAATTTTCTTGAGATGTTCTAAAACCGCCGCCTTTATGTCATTTTTATCTTCTTTGTGGTGATTTCAAATCTACTATTTGTTCCGATTCCATTGAAAAAAAAAACATTCATTTAAATGTCTATTTAATTCTGTTTTTGAAATATCATTGTTGTTGCCTACAGAGGTTTAGGCAGAAGAAAGGTTGTTTATTGAGTTATTGTCTTGCATGGGTGAAGTTCGGACGCGTATTTATGCTTATTCTCGTGATTAATTAAAAAATTGGAAAAATGATTAATCAAACATTGATAGTGTTCACAGAAGCGTGGCGTGCCTGCGTCCACGACAATCATAATAACAACTGTAAAGGCTTACTAGCTTATAAATTTCTTGATAATATTCATTTATATACACAAACTTAATTTGAAAAGTTTTGAAGACTTCAGCCAACATATCACTTATTTCACCATTAAATCTTTCGCTAATTGTTTTCTTCTTTAACGTGATCAAGTCGGTATTGAATGTCTCGTTGTCTACCCTTTTATCTACTATCGCGTTTTTTAAAATCATCATAGTTTGCTGATTGTTCCAATTGCATTACCCTCTTATCTGTTCAAATTCTTCAAACCATTCTTCTATGTCCATATTATCGATGTTCCTGATATTTTGATCTTCCTTTTAAATTTCATTTCTGTTTCTGGTCTCTTAAATTTGATATCTGAATATTCATCCATCTTTAATTCTTTTTTGTGCGGTTAAATTCAACATGCGGTGGCAATCTAAAACTTACCTATTTTTTAGGTAGAGCTCCAGAATACTCTTGTTGTAAATTTTGTTTATTATAAAAGTTCATGGCCCCTCTTTTCTGAATTAATTTATATTTTCAAAATTTCTAGAAAATTCTAAAAATAGAAATACTGGTCATGTCCAAGAGGTCATGACATCGTCGAAAAAATAAAATAACCCTTGTTTTTTTCAAAGAAAAAAAATAGAATAAATTGTTTTAATTAATTACATTCGTAATCTCCAAGCTCCAATATTACAGCGTCAATAAGGGTTTAAGATACAAAGTCCCTTTATAATCTTTGCAAATATTAATAGTTTTCTTTAATTTCTGTCTAATTCCGGCTTTTTATGTTCAGCAGCCGCGTCTAACATCTTCTTTTCGTAAAAAAACCTGTTCTTATTGCAAAGCTATAATCAAATTTATAATATTAGGATGAGCTATTCTAACGACATCCCTTATACTTCTGTTCCAGCCCTCTAAGGAGTTTGTTGTCCTCAGTAAAAAATTAGAACTCTGCTGTGTGCACTCCAAAAAGAAATCTCAAACATTGGAGGGGACAAAGTAAGAGTGGCGGTATTAAATCTTCCAATGAAGGTTCTTTCAAAATGTTCAATGATTGAAGATTTTCATCGTGTCTTGCATGCAATGTTGAAAGCTTAATCTTTAAGTATTCTTTTCGAGAGACCCCAGATGTCTAGTGGTAGAACGCCGGGTTCAAATCCCACCCAGGCGGTTTAGTTGTATTTCTCTGGAGATGAGGTATAATGTAAGGATTCGATCGTTGTTAGAAGGTCTTTCATACAAAAACGGTTAATTCCTAATTACCCTTGAAACTAGGCCCATGAGACCTAGAGGATTGCTCCAGTTGATTTGCAAGCCTTGTAGTTTAATGATAAAATACTTCTGACATAAGGGAGAGATGTGGGTTAGAATCCCAAACCAAGACACTTTCACAAGGGGAGTGAAAGATAGACAGGGGAAAAGACAGACATGGACGAGTAATTCTCAGGGCCTTTCTTTCAGATGCTGTACACACTGCCGAGCTCGGTGGGCGTTCCTTGATCCAATGTATACGTTGGTAGTGTAAGGGGTGTGATACTACAGATATGTTAAGAATTACAATATGCTGTGATCCCTGTTGCCCCACCCCGGGTTGGATGCCACGCCCTTTAAGAGGGGCTTCTGCGATTCCTAGCTATGGACTGGGATGTTGGCTGTCTAGTGGTACTTATTACCTGACACTAAAGCCGCCCGAGGTATGGTCGCGCTTGTTGCGCAAGAGGCCATAATAGGAGGAAGTTTTAGTGAGTAAGAATCTCACAGTACTTGGTGTGAAAGCGATCGCAGAAGCACACATTCAAGTTTCTATGTAAGATTTCTCCCCACCCAGACTTAAAAAAAAGGCACATTTGTAGATATTGAATCCTTTTTGATTTCGTTAGAAATTTCTTTCTGAAAAATCAAAGCAGTGTTGCATGTATGCGTATGATTTACCTCGGATAAAATTTTAAAATTTGCATCAGTAAAAAGTTTACCGCTGCAAATATTTCACTCAACACATCACCATCTGACCCATTTTAGTTTGGAAACACCGTCAGCATTGTACAGGCATCCTTCATTGTTCAATCATATCTTGTTTTTTTGTTAAATTTTTTTCATTGTTCTATCTTGGGGTTATTTTATTTTTTCGACGAAACCGGCGCAGCCGATGGATACATATATCATAAGAACAAAACAAAAGGGGTGTTTTATATTGGTATTTGACGTAGCCTACGGCAAAGTACGTCTCTAGTATTTTTTTATAAAATCGCTTATTTACAAATGTGGTTTTATTATTAGACTGTCTGGTGTTTGATAGCTTATTATTCATTGGGGTTAGTTTTTCAATCTTATTTATAGTTTTAATTGTTTATGTAAACAAATAAACATAAAAGATAGAAAAAACATGACTTATTGGTTAACAACATGATTGTGGTTACCACAAAAACCTTAATTCTCTAGGGTTTACAAAGCACCTTTCTGATACCTCTGATAAAATTCTACGACTTTGTTTTTTAATTTATTTTCACAAGTTTTTTTTCTAGAAAATATTTTTAATTAAAAACATTTGTTTTAATTTATTTTTTTCTATATTTCTTTTATATGTGATAAGATATATCACAGGATGCTTTTATAAATTTAAAAATATATTATCAAGAGAAAACTGTTTGTTCTAACCTGATTTCTCGCTACCTTTTATTCTTACCACTTATGCTTCTAATATAGACATTGCCGCCGTTTTAAGTCAGATTCAGAATGGAATAGAACGAACAATTAATTACATACACATCTCGTGTATTGGTTGATGCTGAATTTAATTGTCATTTTTAGACAAAGTGATGCTAGGTTTATTTATGGGGCATGGAACATTTTAGATATTTCTTATTAGGTAGGGAATTTATTGTGTAAACTGATCACAAAGCTTTGAAAGCAATTAGTAATAAAGCCGCGGTCAAAACAGCAAGAATATATAGATGAATGAAGCGTATACAACAATTTGATTTCGAAGAAAGATATAGTAAACCTAGAGATTTGCAGCACATAGACGCATTGTCAAGATGTAAAAATTCCGTACAAGTAATTGAAGATTCAAATCCAGATGAAATGATCATGAAGGTTCATTCTGAATTAGTACATAGAGGAGCGTAAGCAACTTACTAAAAGGTTAAAGAGAATTAATGGTGATCAGAAATAACATTTTTCGAAAGTCAAGGTGGTTTTAAAAACTGTTTTAGGTGTAAACAATATAATCCGATTAGGATTGAGGGTTTTAGGTACATTGACGCATTTGAACCGGAAGAAAAGGTATCCATAGATGTTATAGGTCCTTGTGAAGGTAAATATATTGTAACTGCTATCGATCATTTCTCAAGATTTACCATGGCAAAGGGTTTCAGTTCAAAGACAAATGACAATATTTTGAAGGTTTTGGAATTGGTACATAGGAAATTTAGTATAAAAATGCTTATTTCAGATGGTGCAAAAGAAAATACGAGTGATATAATAGGGAATTGAACTAAGAAGAATCAAATTACTCATCATATTACATCAGCATATCATCATTGTTCGAAAGGAAGAATAGAAATATTCAAAAGGACATTAGGAGAAGGTATAAAAAACAGGATGTAAATCTAAGATTATCAAAGAGTGTGGAAAATGTCATAGATTAATATAACAATACAATACACAGTGCTTTAGATGTAAGCCGTGCGAAGCTAAAATGCGGAAATGATGGATCAAGTGGAAAAGAGACAATTTGAAAATAGAATTAAAAATAAAAAAAAATTGTTTAATGCAAGAACACAGAAGGCTTTAAAGCTCAATGATTTAGTTTAATTAAAGATACAATTCATAAGGTTAAAGGACAACCAAAATTTTTGGAGGTGGGTGAAGTAATAGGAGTGTTATCAATGATACATATTGGATAGCTAATCAACTAAATATCATATTACGCAGCTTATAAAAATCAACAGCGATGATTTTTACCTTTAGAGGGGGATGTTGTGAGATACTGTTAAATCTCATCTATTTATTTTAGTTTATTTAATACCCTTAACTTGGAATATCTTAACAGCTGCATCCTCTCAATTTAGTGTTTCGTAGTCTTTTAAAACTGCTAATTTGTATTTTATGGTATAACTCGTCTTGCTCTCTGATAAAAATTTTCAGACATTGGGGATAAAAAGCAAAAAAAATCCTCGATTATTAGAAATGGTCCTATAATTGAATATAAGAAGGATAGTGTCTTATAACCGAGGTAGTACTGTGGGGGGCAATGTCATGTTTTGCTGAAAACGTTTATTTGGTTGTGATCCCATGCTGTTCTGGGGCGAATTCCTATTTAAGTCTCTTTGTGACGTCAATAAATTTAAACAGAAATAGAACTTCTATCAAATATAGTTTAAATTTATTTTCTTATTCCCTGGCCTTTTTATATTAAATTTAATATATAACAATTAAATTTGTAAAAAATTTCAAGGAATTGATTTAAGATAAATTAATTAAATGTGTGAGTGCCTACGATACATGTTAGTCTACCCATATTTGAAAGGTCTGATACGCTTAATATTGACTCTGACAGAATACCCTTTGTTCTTTATTATCACGTAGTTTCTTTTATTATTAGCTGGGTCGATTATGAACGGACCTTGCCATCTGATCTGCATTTTGTCGTATAACAGTCGTTTGATGTATATAGTGTCTCCTGGAGTATAACTGTGATTCAGTCTGTTTTTATTGATGCGTGTTAGGTCTTTCTTTGCTTGTTTTTTTTATTGTTTATAATGAAGTGTCTTGTTTTCACTAATATGATGTCTGGATCAAATGGGGTTTCCTTGTTTAATGCTTCGTATGGGGAACATCAAGTGTTTGGTGGTGTAAGTAGCATATACCTTGAGCTGTTTTGTTTATTGCTGCATTGAATGTTAGAGTTCACAAGCAACGAAGAGAGTTTTCTATAGTTTGATTCACTCTTTCTACTACTCTGTTGTCCATCGGATTGTAAGCGCTTACTAGTGACATGTTTGATTTTGTTCTCAGCTAGAAAAAACTTGAAGGGTTTTGATGTAACCTCTTTCCCTTGATCTGGAAGTATGCTTTCTGCCCTACCATGTTTCGAGAAACATCTATATTTATCCCTTAGGACTTTAATGATTAATACCGAAGTGTTTTTGTTAAGTGCATATATCTCTGTTCATATACTATACAAATCCATCACTACGAGCAGTATTTTACATTCCGTGTCATAGTGTCCTTTAAATTCATGCGGATTTATTGGCCCGAGTAAATCCATGACTGTTTTTGACGATATAAACCCACGAATGACCCCATATTTTGTATTGTAATTTTTGTTAAGTTGACATCGTGTACATCCTCTTCCTAGCATTTTAATCTTTCAACAGAGATTTTCTATCATAAAGGCTCGTGATATGGTAAGAGCTAGTCTGTTAATCCCTGGATGTGTAAGTTAGCAAGTGGATCTCTTTAAGGAATGTTTATTCGTAATCATTTGGTATCATAATTCACCTTTTGTTGTCCACAACGATTTTACGGCCTTTTATTTCCTTTTCGAATATAGGATTTCCTGATTTCATCAGAGTGAATATTTTTACTGATACTCACTTCTCCTGCATCAAGATAAGTGTGGAAACCATCGCTGTTTTTTGCTCTGATGACGAGAAGAAGCATCTTGATAGATTGTCGGGACCTGGATTTTGATTTCCTTCGATGTGTTCAAGCTCCACATCGTATTCTATAAGAGGATTCTTCCAACGTTGGGCTCGATTTGTTTCCCAGTTTGTTATATATAGAAGATTACGGTGGTCGGTTCTGACTTTAATTAGTACTCCTAGTATCATGGGTATGAAGTGTTGTGATGCTTTGATGATAGCCAACAGCTCCCTCAGTGACTGTGTACTTTGGCTTGGCTTTATGGAATTTATAACTTTGGATTTCGACTATTTTTTCCCTTTTGACTCAACACCGCGCCTGCTCCTAGATCACTTGCGTCGGTTGAGAGAATGAATTCTTTGTTTATGTCCGCGTTGTGTAGTGTTATTTGTTCTTTAATAGTATTTAATACACCTTTCACTATGTCACTGTCATTTTGGGACAGCTAATAGTGTATGAGATAGAAAGCTTTGACGTTATATTAGCAATTTTGGTGCTAAGGTTTGGTACATGGTCTCTGAACAAGTTGAGAACACCTAGCAGTTTCATAAGATGTTTCCTTGTTCTTGATGCTAGGTCATTTTTATTTTAAATATCGTCGATACATCTGGTTTTATACCTTCGCTATTAATAATTTTCACCATGTATTTTACTTCATTCTTCATAAATGAAGAATTTTCATAGTTGGTTGAAGTTCCCTCGTCGTTTAGTCTGCTTAATACCTTGTCTATATGAGTCAAGTGTTCCTGTGCTGTTTTAGAGTATATTAGAATGTCATCCACAAAGGCTTTAGCAAAAACAAGGTCAGAGAGTTTCTCGTTTATTATACTTTAAAATTCCCGTGGTGAATTGTTTGGCCCGAAAGGCATGCGGAGAAATTTGTATTGGCCAAAAGGATGCACAAAAGCTGTTTTCGAGACACTGATTTGATCCACTTTAATTTGGCAGTACCCAATGTTGAGAGAAGAGTTGTGAACCTTTTAGTTCTGTAAGAGAATTCTGTATCGACGGAAATCGGTATCCTTGTTTGACGGTTTTTTATTCAAACTTCTATAATCTATAAGTAGTCGTATGTCACCATTTTTCCTTGGTTTCGAAAAGGCCGGAAATGAATATG
The DNA here is from genome assembly GCA_015832245.1 of Nosema granulosis. NCBI lineage: Eukaryota > Fungi > Microsporidia > Nosematidae > Nosema > Nosema granulosis. The sequence goes on from SBJO01000077.1 coordinate 14,485, forward strand.
CATATGAGCTTTCACTTTTGCGAATTATATTTAAGTTTAATGCTTTCCTAATATCATATTTCACCTTTGGTGTGTAGATTAGGGCGATTGGGTATGGTTTATGTCTTAAAAGAGTATGATCATTTGGGTATAAGTGTATTTTACACCCTTTTATTAACCCTAGTGTAGGATTCTTCCTTTTATAATTTTCTACAATGGATTTTACAGTATTATTATCTGTTGAATATGGCGAATAGATTTTATTAAGTATGGTTTCATCAGGGTCTACAAGGTTGTCTTCAACCTCTTTGAAAACTTTCGTTCCTTTTGTAAAACATATTGTGCAGTTATGTTTTTTTAAAAAATTGCTGGTCAAGTATCCCATCGTGAAGAGGGATTGGTATTACGAAGAACACTTCCTTGCTTATTATCTCATTGTTAGTGTCCTTGAAAATGACTGTGTGTTTTTCTTTGATTTCCTCCTTAATTCCATTTGCCAACATGATGCTTGTTTTACTTATTAAATTCCTTGGGTGTGTTAGATAACTTATCAGCTATTTCTTTTTTCTTGAAATTTAAGTCGGAACCCGTGTCTACAATCGGATTTGCTTCGATATCATTCAGCGTGCTAGCTAGAGTTAGTTTGTCGTCCTTTCTCACCTTTGTGATTTCTTCTTGTTTTTCTTCCGTTTTCATCGTGAACACATCTTTATTGCTAGTGTTCTGTGTGTGATTCGGTTTACTTCTTCTCTCATAGTTGACGTAAGCAACACATTCGTTCGTGTTGTGTGTACTTGATTTGTGACAAAAGCAATAAATTCTTGCATGTAATGGCTTGCTCGGGCGATTAGTCGTCTATTGATTTGTGTTATTGCCATCGAGTTGATATAGGATTTGCAAATTCTCATGCTTAATTAAAGAAGTTTTCATCTCCAAGAGTGTTCCCGCTTGAACATTTAGTAACATTTCTTTTTACCTGTCAGTTATATTTCTCAAGACAACCTCAGTTACATCTCTTTCCGGTATTTTATCACCATTGAAGCTATTTTCAAACACAGATCTGCTCTTTCTCTAACTTGGTTCTAAAAAATGTTTCAAATCGTTGAAAGAACATCGGCTTGCATTACTCATAAGATTTCTATAGATGTTGAATTGGTTTTTATTGTAGACTGCTCCGCATAAGGCATCAAATCTTGGGTTGAATGTACTTTTATTTTCTATTTGTGTTCTAAACTCCTATGTTATTAGAAGATTTAGAATTGTTTTTGATGCTTCATCTGCCCATTCATTTGTCACTGCTAAAAATCTTAGTTCTCAGCTCCATTCGAGTACATCTTGAATGTATGGGTTGGAAAAGACATAGACTGTAATTTATGATTGTTTAGTTAGATCTTTCCGATTAAGAGAAAAGCTAAGACCGTTGTAGGTTGCTTCAATTTTCTTTGTTTCGGCTGGGTTAGTTAGATGCAGGGGTCCTGATGCCATGTGGACAATAGATGTGTGTTTTGAGTTTCCTCTCGCGTTCAGCGTTTTGTTTGAAGTGTATTCTGACGATGAGCTCATCTTGTCATGTTTTGCTGTTAATGTTTATTTGATGGTAACTCCATGATGTTCTGAGGCGAATTCCTATTTAAGTCTTTTTGTGATACCATTAAATTGAAACAGAAATAGGATATTCTATCGAACATAAATTAAATTTCTTATTTCTTGACCTTTTTATATTAAATTTAATTTATAGATAATTAAATTTGTAAAAAATCAAGGAATTGATTTAAGATTATTAATTAAACATGTGGAGAGCTTATGTTACATGTTAGGTAAGTTCCCCTCTGATAATTATTTAAAAAACAATGGCTTACAAAAATTCTTTCGATGAGTCGAAGCGTCTGTCAAACTAAAAAAACAGCCCAGAATTTATACGCAATTTGAAAATGCAAAAAAAACAAATTTCATAAGATGAAGGAAGAGTGTCAAGAAATTCGTATACGGACTGGGCTGTATGTAATCGTAGAAGAAATAAATACGAAATATGCCGATCTTAAAAAGAATTTAGAATAATGTTGGTTGAGAATAGAAGATCTGATGCGGTTACATGTACTTGAAAATACCGGAATATAATGAACGAATGGTGTATTGACGGGAAAACATTATTTCTGGAAACGTTTCTGGTTTATGTGAGCCAGCTATGTTTTTTTTTTGTGTGAGGAAGAACCATATCACCAGAAAAGAAAATCGGCTACTTACAAGATTCTAGAGATGATGAACTCAAGCACAGAAAACATCTATTTACTGGTTTCTATAATCAAAAATATAGATGAAGAATCAGAATTGAAAAATCTAAAGATCGAAGAATTAAAAAGATTTAAAAATTAAAAAAAAAACTTTAAAGGGCTTCATATACAAAAACAGAACTTTTATAAACATTTTTAGAGAAGAGGAAGTATAAATAAATTGTTTAATTGTAACTTTTCCCTATTTCTATTAATAGATTATGTATGCAGGCACAGCCAAATATCAATCTCTTACAGAAATCACGCTCTATACTCTTAATTTTGTTTTCAAATTTAGCAAATTTACTTCTAAAAGCACCAATAGTACATCCTATTTTATTTTTTGAGTACTTATATTGTAATTATACAGAGAATCTTCGCGAGAAAGAACTACTATTCATGGAACCAATACATGCTCTACTTTGGTATAAACAGTATATGCAATCACATGAAATCCTTCAGACAATGTTAAAATTTAATTACACAATTTACTAGCCGAAAAAAACGAATGAATCATGAGAACCAAAGCACTGACAGTATAGTCATCTTTTCCTTCTAAAATATTAAAAAAAATCATGTATCTAATATAAACAGTACTGTTTCTGTTTATAAAGTTGACAGAAATGGCACTTGTATTTGTAATGTATATGTGCATACCATCTAGAGCCAAAACAGTTTCTCGCAAAGGTTAATATCTTGAAAAGCCTTCTGATAATATATTCAACTCTTCTTTCTCTGGAAGTTGAATAAAATTTTATATATTTTAGGTAAAAAAAAAATTGTTTTTTATTTGCCTCTGTACAATAGAATATACTCTTAAAACCTCTGAAGGTTATTGTCCTTGTTGAATAATATAGGAAACCCAGTAATGACTCACAGTCACACCATATTTAGTCTGCTCTCCAATCTCAACATCTTCTACAAAATAGCATTAAAAGTACATTTTAACATTTTTAAATTGAATTTTCAAAGATTCTAAAATATAATTTGTTTTCCATTCATCAGAATGAAGAACCCTTCTTTTTTTCCTTCAACTGCAAGATTAAAGACAGTAGAAGTCTATTACGAAGAATAATAAGCAACAGAAGTTCTTCCGGTTTTTTTTTATTTTTTGGGGTACAATTTCTCTAGGTAAAAATAAAAACATAAAAAAGAAATTTTACTCTGGGAAAACACCCCTCCCCCCCTTGAAGAAAAAATTAAATACGAGAATAGAAAGATTCTACTAGCACTGGACAATGCATCTGTTCATCCTTTTGGAGTATAACTTTTTTTATTTTCCTCCTGGTTTAACTTCGATAATACAGCCTCTTAATAAAGGAGATAATTAACCATTTATTTGAGGTATAAGTTTTTTAAGCTTCTTAATTTAAATCGTCCCACAGTTTGGAAGATGTGTAATAAATGGTGGTACGTTGGGAGGATTACTATTATCCTTTCCTATTAAATCGCGTCATAAAGATACTGCCTCTACGAGCTTCCATAAATAAACTTTCTAGTGACATCTTGAGGATCCTTGGATTGTATATAGGCCTCGGGTTGTCTGTCTAGATTTATCACCTTCCTGTAGTTATGATAATAAGTTGTCATCACGTATGGGACTATTCTTGTTCTGTACTTGTATAAAGCACCAAGTTGGTTAGCTAAGAGATCGTATTTATGTTTTTTTTCGACTACCACGGCCCCAAGTAGTCAAAAGTCGTAATGCTAAGTTCCAAGATGAGAATTTCTTTCTTGCCTTATCTTATCGTGTATAAATATGTCAATCTTGTTATATTTAACTCGGATATACGTATGTATTCTAGTATCGGCTCAAATTTCCGCTCTGTCGTCGGAGACACATTCCTGTAGGGTGTGGTTTCGTATTTTCTTAGATTTAGACAAAACATAGTTTAAACATGTCTGTAGTTATATGCATCTCAAGGTCTCATTATGGCGCCTCATGTAATAGCATTCTATCACTTTAAGTAGCCATATGGTCTACCGTTTTGTACTTGTCATTAAAATGGGGACATTTCCCGCCTTTATACAGAAATATACCTGTCTTAGTGTGCGCATGAAGCTCCTTCTTCTCGAATAATGATGTTGCTATGTCTAAGCCAGGAAGACGATTCTTTAATGCATACTAAAGGATCTTTCCTAGGTCTGTACAGCTCAATATGATTTGTTTTCTTTTGGATCTCCTTATACACAGTGGTCCTTTGTATTTACCCTAGTATTTAAATATTCTCTTCGGCATTGAGGATGTTTTTTTTCCTTGAGGACCTTACATATTTTAGATAAATGTGATTTTTTTTCTTTTTCTATATCCAGTATCGATTTAATTCTCAAGACGACATCTTGGCTAAAACCAAGTGTCTTTACTAGTTAAAGCATCATGCGTTCGCTTCCAGGTTCAACACTTATTAGTCCTCTTTAAAGTTCGTCTCGTGGCAAATACAGTCTCTATTTACAAGCTGGTTGCTGGTGTACGTGATGGCGTATTAGAAAACGACGGATATTACTGTCTACTATTTTAAAATATTCTGGCTCTATGTCTATAGTTTCGGCTTAATAAATCAAGGATTTAATATTTTTATTATGAAGCTAATTTGGTCTATTCTAGTCTAGTCTATGCATTAGCTATTTCCAGAGTGGATCTCAACTCTGTTGTTTCCAGCTTAGTTTCGGCATACGCAGTTTTCTCCTCGCCCAAAAAATACTTTAGGCCTCTATTTCTTCTGAAGTCAAGAGATATGCTTTCCAGTGTCTTTTCACGACGAGAGACTGGATGTGGGCCTCTATTTGGTTAAATATTTCAAGCCTTCTTCTATACGTGCCGTGATATTTTGTTACCACACCATCCCAAGTTAATTTTATTAAATTATAGATGTTTTAAATCCTTAGATTTGTAAGAGCCCATTGTCTATCAGTTCGTAATTCCGCAGTTTCCCCATTTTGACCTGCTGGAGGTTGTCTCCAGATGGAATCCCGACTTCTACAATCTGTATTTCTTTTTCGTTTGTCTAGCACAATAAGGTTTGGAAGATTGTTTTTTATTTTGATGTCGGTCTTGACAAATATATCTACTCGAATTTACACATATTTGTTTGATACAATCTGTTGCACAGAGTGGTTTCTAAGCGTTTTCGTTAATTTGACGCCATACTTATTGCACAGGAGATGGTGAGTACATTTAAGAACTTCATTGTGTCCATTGGCGCAATCTTCACCAAGCATTTATCGCATTTCTAAATCAGGTGATCCACTTTTTTAGAGCCTTTGCCACAATGCGGACATTTCTTCGGCTCGCACAAAAATCAAGGAGTTATAAATTCATTTAAAAGTATTTATGAAAGAAATCGAATGCAATTCTTGAACACGAGATAGAATTGAATTTAACAAAAACATACTAGACTTCCAGAGAGTATTTAGACCTGTTGATTCTGTCGAATTAATTCACGAGTCATGGAATAATGTCTCAAGTAGTTCAATTACAACTTGTTAACGAAAGTCAATCCACAACGCCATGATTGATTATAAAGAGCTTTATTTAATCTATCTACTTTAAAGATAAAGATAACATGCTTTGCTATGGCGAAAATGAAGACGTTGAATATTTTTTTGAAAATGTTATAGCCGAGTTTGCAACACTTGAATTAAAAAAAAATGTGGTATCATTGAGGATTCATCCTTGGTAGAGTCTAAAAATTACCTTTAGGACAAAAATCTTTTACATTAGATCAAACTTTGACACATTTTGAAGTAGTTGAGAATATAAATAAACTTGAAAATCAGTTATTAGTAAACAATATCGATAGTTTAGAACTCATATATCAAAAAAGAAACAATCTTGAGGAAAACATATAGACCAATATCAATACTTGATTATATTACAAGGAAACCCGATTAAAAAACTATGTTATTTTTTCGACATTTTTTAATATCATTTTTTTTTAGAAAATTTATGTTGTATATCATATCTCAAGAACATCCTTTTGGAATTTCTAATTAGCACTCTCAATTTTCATTTAGTTTTTTTTAGTTTATATAAATTAAAAATGGTTCCGACAGTTGAAATGTGATAATAAATTATTTATTAAAGGTATAATTATAATAAGTCTTTCCTATTGGTTCTCACAATCTAGGAGTAGCACTTCGTTGGACCCAAGCCCACCAGCTTCATTTTTACTAACCTTCTCTATGCACACCTCGGATAGTGCTCCTTCTCTTCGGGCTTCCATTGTCAGGCTCTCTAGAGTCATCTTAAGTACTCTGGATTGGATATAAGCCTCGACGCGGCTGTCAAGATTCAACTCCTTTCTATAATTCTGGTGGTAAGTTGTCACCACGCCGTCCCAAGTCATCACATATGGGACTATTCTTGTAGTAAACCCATGTAAAGCTCCACAGTGGTTAGCTAAGAGATCGTACTTGTGTTGTTTCTCAACTTCTACGGATCTTAGATGGTCAAAGCTTGTGAACCCTACTTCAACTATAAGTACTTCTTTCTTAACCTTATCAAGAACAAAGATGTCCGGCTTGTTATACTTTACTTGTATTCCCGTCGGTATACGGGTGTC
>SBJO01000078.1:0-21229 GCA_015832245.1 Nosema granulosis
ACTTGAGACATGCGGGTTCGATCCCCCAAGGGGCACTTTTGTTTAAAAATACCCCAAAAAAACAAACTTGCTTTTCAGAGCTCAGAAGAGCCGATCGCGGCTCTTGCACGGTCGCGCCTCCTGCGCGCGACAGTAACTAAGTTGCATTTTATTGAAGAAAACATTCGAGGCAATGAAACATTTAAAAGAGATATACAAAGATTAAATTGTTTTTAACTAGGTTTAATAACCATCTAAGTTGTATCTATATTTTTTAGCACACTTTTATTTTATAAATTTACCAAAGTTTTGATTAAATTAGAATTTTTAGACTTTAATAAATATTTTTAAGTTTAATATTTTTAACAATTTATTCAACGGTAACGGATTTTGCAAGATTCCTTGGGAAGTCTGGATTCAATCCTCTGGCTACTGCAAGATGGTAGGATAGTAACTGTACAGGAATGACAGATATCAACCCCTGGAGACAGTCGATTGTATCTGGGATTATAATTCTGTTGTTATCTTTGAAATTCTCTGCAATACTCTCAGAGACGATTACCAATGGCTTTCCGTTTCTTGCTGTTATCTGGTGAACAACATTTGAGGTTTTATCAATATTTCTGTCATTTGTCACAAACAAAATCATAGCAAGATTCTCATCAACCAGTGCGATAGGTCCATGCTTAAGCTCTCCTGCCATTATTCCTTCAGAGTGTATGTAAGTAATTTCTTTGATTTTAAGAGCTCCTTCCATACAAATAGGATACTGATAGCCTCTTCCTATTAGAATCAGATTGTTGGAATCTTTCATTTCTTCAGCTATGTTTTTGATTTCATTGTTCAAAGCCACAACTCTGGCAATTTTATGTTGAATGTTCTCAAGCTCGTGTATGATGTCCTCTCTTCGCTCTTTCTTAGAAAGATTGTCCTGTGTGAGCTGAAGTGCAATAAGCACCAACGCTACAAACTGACTCGTGTATGCTTTTGTACTGGCTACTCCAATCTCTGGACCTGCATTTATGTGGATTCCACATTGGGTTTCTCTGGACAGCGTACTCCCAACTACGTTTGTCACACCTACACACAAGGCTCCTTCCTTTTGGCAATATCGCAGAGCCATCACACTGTCTGCTGTTTCTCCACTCTGAGAAATGAAGAATACACAATCATTTCTTTGGATTGGTGGCCTACGATCCAGGAAGTCACTGGCTATCTCAACATAGATAGGAATCTCCAACAACTCTTCAAAGAGATTCTTAACACTCAAAGCAGCGTGGTAGCTTGTTCCACAGGCTACAAAAATAAACCTTCCGGACTTCTTTATGATGTTAATGTAGTCTTTAAGACCTCCGAGAGACACTTTCAAGTCCTTAAAGTTGATTCTTCCTCTCATTGTATTGACCACAGATTCTTTTTGTTCATTAATTTCCTTCAGCATAAAATGGTCGAAGTTGCCTTTCATGATCGAATTGAGTTCTGTATCGATTGTCTTAACTTCTCTCTTATCTGGACTTGCATCTTTGTCTTTGGAGTGTGGCCTGTGAATGACAAGGTTGCCAGCAAAGATGTGTGCTACATCATAGTCTTCGAGATAAATGACTTTATTTGTGTGTTCAATGAGAGCAGATGCATCAGAGGACAGGAATACTTCTAGCTTGTCGGACTCTGCACTGTGTAGCATGCATTTATCAACTCCCTTTCTGAGATCATCAATCACATCACCAATCTGGTTATTCATATTGGGAGAGTTGCAAGCTGACAGTAGAGGAGATGGTGGTGCATCGTCATTCTTAGTTCCATAGTTTACATCAAAGAAATCCAGAGACATCTTTTCACACCCTTTCAGGCCAATCAGCAGTGGAGAGCTCACACGAACAGCTACCATCTCATTGGGATACAGTGGTGATATGAAAACAAAAGAAAAAGCACCATCACATCTCTTTATAACCTTCTTTACAACATCAATAAATTTAGGCTTGTTTCCTTTCTTGGTCTCCTCTTTATAGAAATACAGAGCAAGCTTAGCAGCCACCTCTGTGTCAGTATCAGAGTCAAATTCATATTTTCTGTTCATTAAGAACTTCTTAATCGTCTTATAGTTTGTAATTATTCCATTGTGGACCACCAAAAAACAACCACTTTCATCACTTTTCAGAGGATGGCAGTTGATAACACTGGGCTGGCCATGTGTAGCCCATCGGGTGTGTGCTATTCCCACATGGTTAGTCAGGAGTGTGTCCATGTTTATAATATTCTGGTTGTTCATCATGTTTTCGAGCTTATCGACCTTACCTACTTCTTTGAATAACACGTAGTTCTTGTTGTCATCCCCCTGCACACAGAAGCCAGCAGAGTCATAGCCTCTATATTCAATTCTTTTGAGTCCTTTGACTAATAGGTCAGAGATCTCTTTCTTGGTTTTTTCTGTCAAATAGTTTGCGTATCCAAATATTCCACACATGTGCACACAAGTTTCAATTTCTTAAATATTTAATATTTTTTAAAGAACCAATAGGTACACACGTCAATACCCATCACAATTTATGTTTCAATTCTTTTGAGATCAACAAATGGGATTTATATAGACCTATAAAAAGAGACGATATTTCAAATCTGATTTTAAATGACAGTTGAACCAAACCTAAGTGTGTGTACATTTAAAAGGCAAAGAAGTTCTAATTAAAAATTAAATGTGTGCAAGTTTATATTTTAGATTTTTATAAATATTAATTTCTAAAAATTAAAGAAATGCTATAAAAAAATAAACATGTGTAAGTTTACAATAAATTTATCCATCTCAATCCCCTTCTGAATGATTATTGAAATAAAGAATCGAAATTTAAAAATTAAAGAAATGCTATAAAAAAATAAACATGTGTAAGTTTACAATAAATTTATCCATCTCACTCCCCTTCTGAATGATTATTGAAATAAAGAATCGAGATTTCTTCCTGTCAGTTTTGAGTACCTTTCTAAACAAGAAACAAATAGACATCACAGTGTCAGAGGACAGTATGCTGATAGAATGTATTGAGATTTGTAGAACTTATGTAAATCTAGATAGATCTATCTTCGAAGCAGATGAGACCCGAGAAAAATTCTCAGTGGATCCTTCGCATCTACACAAATCATGCAATATTTTGAAAACCAATGAAATCCACATTCTAGAGGATCACATTCTGCTTAGAAATGAAATCAGCTATATCAAAATACCACTTCTTTCTACGATAGACCATCAATACGAGGAGGTTGGCGAGGTCCATACGAAGTTTATGATTCATTCTAAGAACATTCAGACAGTTTCTCTTCTGCAAGGACTCGTAAGGTATGAGATTGAAAACGATACCCTTTTCATAAGGAGAATAGCCCACCAGGTCTTTGAGGAGATAGAAATGCGAGATGTAGATTTTATAGAAGTAGGCGAACTGTCTTTCTCTTGTAACAACTCTTGGTCTGTGATATTTGAAGATATAAGTAGAAGCATACAAGGAACAATGTTCTTTTTTAGTGATTGCTTTTTAAGTGTTCAGCTTCTCTTTAAGGACAAAGAGAATGTTTATTATGAGATTCAGATTCCCAAAGCATTAGTAGAATAATTTTAACAGTATACTTAATGGAAGAATGTATCTTTATTATCAATATATGAACGATTTTAATGTTAGAATTTATTATGGCATATATTTAGTTATGCGTATATTTTATTTATGCTCTATTAATGCAACTTTATTTATGCTCTATTAATGCAACTTTATTTATGCTCTATTAATGCAACTTTATTTATGCTCTATTAATGCTACTTCAATTATGCTACTTCAATTATGCTACTTTATTTATGCTACTTTATTTATGCTTATACTTTATTATGTATATCTTTTTAGACCCCTAAATGTGTGCAGAAAACACTTCAATGAACTACCACTGGAACGAATCTGATATCTCAGAATGGTTTAAAACAAACATCGAAGTAGAGTTGGTGAGAAGAAAGTATCAAATCGTCAAGACTGACATCTATGTAAAAATCTGTGCTAGGATGAATTCTCTAGGACTTGTTTATACAATCAACATCGACGCCTTGAAAAACAATAGAAATTGCATTCTAGAAAACTTCAATACAACATCCAAATACAACGATGGTCTTGATAGCTTCCCATGGTTTATGGATTTCTTTAAGGAGAAGGAGGCAGAAGCAATCTTGAAGTTCTCTAACAATGTTTTGGACTTGGGTTTTGATCCTCGTAAGGAGTTTGTAGGTGTGAAAAACATACAAGCTGAGGAGAAAAAGTATGGAGAGGTTGAGTACGAAACAAATATAAACTGTAGCAACCAGGAGATGGTTGATTTCCTGACCAGCAGAGAAATGATAAACAACTGGAACCGAGGAGTGGCTTACGAAGGTGATTTGATAAAAATGGAGAATATTCAATTGGAGATCATCTCAGTAGAGCAAAATAGAATAGAAATGAGGTTCAAGCTTAATAATTGGAAAGATTATTCTAAAGTAGAAATCAATCTATCTACAATCAGAAACAATACAAAGATTGTCCTCAAACAAACAGGAATCCCCTTAAATGAAGTAAGTGTTATCAAACGCCTGTGGAGAGAAAGAATCTTTATGCCAATTTGCATGGCTTTTGGTTTTAGTGAGATAAATCAATAAAAAGTTGTCCAGAGTAAAAAATTGTTTTTAAAAAATATTAACTAAAAAATATTAACTAAAAAATATTTCAATAAAAAATATTAAAAAACACCCTGTGCGGGGCTCGAACCCGCGACCCTTAGGTTAAAAGCCTAATGCTCTACCGCTGAGCTAACAGGGCTTGATTAAGAATCGTTGTAATTTCAAGAACGTTTTAAAGTTGGTTTTGAAAAGTCTACTTTTTTAATTTGAACTATTTATTAACTAATATTTATTAACTAATATTTATTAACTAATATTTATTAAGTAATATTTATTAAGTAATATTTATTAAGTAATATTTATTAAGTTTAAGATTTGAGGGATTTTACCACAACAGCTATAATTTGAATGATTCCAATTACAAAGTTGGCAGATATCATGATGATCATTGCCATTTCTAGTCTCTCCGAGTTATTGGTTGTGATATTCTCAGACAATATCTGCAGGATGCCATCTATGACATCACATCGTTTGTTCAACAGGTCTACTCTGCTTTTGATATCAAGATATTTTCTACACGTTTCATAGACCGAAGAGAATGCTGGGAAGTCCCACACAAACTCAGGCTCGTCCAATATATTAGAGACTAGATTGAGGCTGATTCGAAGCCTGTGGAGTCTTCCTATGACTTTCAAGATCTCCTTCCTGGTCTTACTAACCTTCCCTTCCTTCTCTACTTCTTCTGGGAGATCCTTCACGAGTTCAATTGTGCAGTCTACAAGATTTTCATAGAAATCTAGTTTGACACTTTGGGCTATTGCAATAGAAATCACCAATTTATTAGAGTAGTTTTCTGAGTTCAAAAAGATGACATCGTTGATTATAAAAGGATCCTCAGTGATTCCGTATCTGAAAGATTCTATCTCCACATTAGCAGGCTCGTACTTGTTGATTTCAAAACTATTCAGCATTTTAATGATCTTCGATTCCTGGGACTCTTCCATTCCCCAGCACACGAGTACGCCGTAGTCGTAGAAGAAGCAGTCGTGTGGGGTATCATCCCCATCTTTGAATACGAAGGATACGTAGAGACACTCTCCGAAATACAGAGAGACCTTCTTGGCCATGTCATTCTTCTTGAGATACTTAGACAGTCTCTTGAGATCGAAGCTCTCTGCTGTGCAGTATGCAGTTACTCTGTTCAGATCAATCTCTGGCATGATCTTCTCAGCTGGGAAGGAGTCTGGCTCGATTTTCAAAGCATATGCATCTTTAAGAGCTCGTAGTTCTATACGGGTCCTCTTCTTATTTACAAAAGAAGACTCGTTCTGTGTGTCCGTTAGATAAATTCTTTGTTTGCTTTGATCTTCTTCGGCCATAAGGAGGGGTAAAACATAATTTGATAATCATAATAAAAGGGAGAATTTGTAATCAACTAACAAATTTATAAAATCATTTAAAAAATTGTAAACTATTAAAAATGATTTTTTAATCTTAATTTAATATATAAAAAAGAGAATATAAAAAAAATATATATATAAAAAAAAAGAATACATAAAAGAAAATATATATATTATAAAAAATATATATATATATTAAAGAATACATATATAAACAAAAATACATCGAAGAGAAAACAAACTGGTTTGTGCAAACCCCCTTTTATGTTTATAATTTATATTAAAAATTAATGCACCAGAAAATAATTTATGTGCATAAATGGCATGTAATATTGCATAAAGAATTAATATGCTTATATACTAAATTTTTAATACCCTTATTTTATGTATGATAGATATCAACAGAACCACCACAGATCTTCATTATAGATATAAAATGCCTAGAATCTCAATCCAACACAGTGGAGGCTCTAAAACAATCCTAGTCAACCTGCAGGAAGTAAGCTCCTCCCTCAAGAGAGACCCTCTTCATATTCTAAAATATATCAGCTACGACTTGGCTACACAGACCAAAGTAGATTCTAAGAAGTACATTGTAAATGGTAAGCATGATGCTAGAAGAATCCAAGATTGTATCTTTGATTTTATAGATCTATTCGTACTATGCTCGAAGTGTGAGAACCCAGAGACATTCTATGTAGACGCAGGAGGGCTATCTAAGGAATGTCTAGCTTGTGGAGAGAAAACCAAAGTACCAAACCACAAACTGAATGCTACTATTTTGAAGGACCTAGACAAGCAGGACTACAACAACATGTATACTAAGTTTACGACTGAAGAAGAAGTGGATATTAAGGAGGTGGTCAAAGAGAATGTGAATAGCGCTGAGATCTACGAGGCTCTGAAGAAGCGTGGAGTTCCCGAAGAGAAGATGCTTCCTACAATTTTGAATTTTGGAGAATCTTTCATCCCAAAATGTGGAGAGATTGTGAAAAATTTAGATAAGAAGGTTCTATTCAGTTCAGTAGACGACTTCATAGAGTCTTCTAAGAAAACAGAGCTTGTCCCAGCAATATTAGATCTTCTAAAAGAAAGTGGAATAAAAAAAAATGAACTATTCAAGTTCTTCAGTCGCCCCCAAAACAACAAGAAACGATCTTTGGAATTTAAAAATGAAGTTAATAAATATTTTGGATAGAAAATTTAAATTTTAACGGTAAATTAATTTTTTATACAATTTTTTATATAATTTTAAAAATGACTTTTTTTCAATACAATTTTATACAATTTTTTATACAATTTTCTATATAATTTTAAAAATGTCTTTTTTTTCTATACAATTTTATACAATTTTTTATACAATTTTATACAATTTTTTATACAATTTTTTATATACAATTTTATACAATTTTTTATATAATTTTATACAATTTTTTATACAATTTTTTATATACAATTTTATACAATTTTCTATATACAATTTTCTATTTTTCTGTACAATTTTAAAAATGACTTTTTTTTAACCGTCAAATGGTGAAAAATAGAACGTTAGCAAAGCAGAGACTTGATAAATACTACAATCTAGCTAAAGAAAAGGGATACAGAGCAAGATCTGCTTTCAAACTACTCCAATTAGATAAGAAATATGGATTTTTGAAGAACTCACAGATTCTTATCGATCTCTGTGCAGCTCCTGGTGGTTGGCTGCAAGTAGCAGCACAGGAGATGCCAAGGCCTAGGAAGATTATAGGCATCGATCTAGACCAGATCAAGTTCATAGGAGATGTAGAGACTATAGTGTGTGATATCACCACAGAAGAGTGCAGAAAGAGACTGTATGGGATGCTAGAGGGGAGGCTGGCTGATGTTATTCTACACGATGGTGCTCCCAACGTAGGGACATCTTGGGAGAATGATGCTTTCAATCAGAATCTGTTGGTCTTCCATTCTCTGAACCTAGCTAGACTCTTTCTCAAGCCTGGTGGCTTATTTGTTACGAAAGTATTCAGGTCTAAAGACTACGATGCTCTTATTAAGATATTCTCTAAGATGTTTAAGAAGGTGGAAGCTACCAAGCCTCTCAGCTCAAGATCCCAGAGTGCTGAGATTTTCGTAGTCTGTCTCGACTTCGTAGGCGTAGGAAACTTCGACGAGGAGATTTTGGAGCATTTTGGAGCCGAAGAAGGAATCGAAGACGATGAAGATGACTGCAAATACCGAAAAATCTCCTTTACAGAGTTTATGCAATCGGATAAAGATTTGTTGGATAAAATTACTGAGATTGAGATGGACCTGAGTGAGGAAGACAGGAAGAAAATACTCTCTGATGAGTTTGTTTATCTTTTTAAAGATCTAAAAGTGATCAGTGAGAAGGAGAAGAAGAAAATTAGAAAGAAGAAAGAAAGTTTAATTAAAAAAATAAAAAGAGGAGAAATCGAGATCGAGAAGCTTAGTTTCCTGAGAGACTGTGTAGAAGAAGTAGAGGAGGAGGCCTTTGAGATGGTCCCCCTGGATCTAGACCAGAAACTAGAGATGATAGACGAAGAGCTTAGAGAGAATAGAACAAAGCC
Organism: Nosema granulosis; assembly: GCA_015832245.1. Taxonomy (NCBI): domain Eukaryota; kingdom Fungi; phylum Microsporidia; family Nosematidae; genus Nosema; species Nosema granulosis. The sequence goes on from SBJO01000078.1 coordinate 8,571, forward strand.
AAAGCCAAGCAAGTGTGCAGAGCTTCAGCAAGTGGATAATTTCTATGAAGATGATCTTTTTAAGAATTTAGATTCAAATTCAGAAGAAATATTAATAGAAGAACCAGTAGAAGAGGTAGAAGTATCCTCCTGTTCTGACTCTTTGGACCTCAATGAAGAGGAGCTCATGTGCATAGCAAGATACAAAGAGAATCCAGAAATGTTCATAGAAAGCACTGTGGATAGACACTGGACAGATCCTGAAGAGAAGCTTCCAAACTATCTCAGAGAAGACCAATATGCCAGTGGGAGATCTTCCAAAGCTGATCCTGAGAAGTACTCGAAGAAAGAGAAGGAAGCTTTAATGCGCAGAAAGTGCAGAGCTGAAAGGAGAGCTGAGAAATTTATGAAAGACCAAGTCATCGAAGAGTCCGATGAAGAACGTTTGCTAGCTAAAGAAGTCTTTAAAAAAGAATTTAGAAGGACAAAAAACAAAGCTAGGATAGTTTTCCCCAAACATGGTAAATTTGGGATACCCAAAGGAAAAGGTAAATTAATTTGTTTCGATAGACGTCTTAAAGCTGACAAAAGAGCACGTAGATAAAAAATAAAGTTTATTAGTAGTAGTAAAGATATTATTTCTATTTAATATTACTATTTATTATTTCTATTTAATATTTCTATTTAATATTACTTTATGCACATAAAAAGATATTATTTCTATTTAATATTACTTTATGCACATAATAAATTATACACACCCATGTCTGAACTTAGTGACAAACTTAAAGGATTGAGATTTATGCAGAAGAATACTAAAAACAATAAAGAAGAACAAGAGGTTTCTTTTAGTACATTCTTTTGTAAGAGAAATAGTTTCGCATACGGAGTAACTAAAATAGAAGAAAACGTAAGCAATAAAAAGAAATGAAAAATTTAAAAAAATTTATAATTTATTATATTTATGCAATTTATTTATTATATTTAAAAAAATTTATAAATTATTAATTTTATGCAATTTATTTATTATATTTATGCAAATTTATTTAACTTTTAGATTGCATTACGAGAATCATAGCACAAATCAATCCCAATAATCCCACTACTTCTCCAAAGATTAGCAACATATAGAATGACACTGAGAATTTCTTCTGTTGGGATTTAGTAACTACTGCAAATTTAGAAATGCATCCTATTGCATAAGATGAGAAGCAGCCACTTATCCCATCTATAGCACCAGCTACAAAGAATCGAATAGCAGTCTCCATATCCTCTACATCCTTCAAAGCTATAGTGAAGAAGCAGATAAGACTGTAAATAGGAGGAGCTGATATAAAAGCCAGTGGGAAGAGTGTGTTGGTGTTGTTGATAGTATACTCTGCTCCTTTGCATATACCCTTGGTACCCTCTATAAGGCCATATCCCATCCCCACCAGTGCTGGTAGAATAGATAGAAGACAACCTGCTCCTCTTAGGATATTCTTTACCACATCTTCTGTGAGTAGTGATGGTAGTTTTGTTGCTGCATCTGGTGCTGACATACCCCTCCTTTAAATTTTTTTATTTATTCCAAAATCACACAAAGTTTCATTGATGTTTGTAATAAAAAATGAGGTTTATTCTAACAATAATAGTTATTCTAATAATAATAGTATTCTAATAATAGTTAATTCTAATAATAGTTATTCTAATAATAGTTAATTCCAATAATAATAGTATTCTAATAATAATATATTCCAATAGTTATTCTAACAATAATAGTATTCCAATAATAATAGTTAATTCCAATAATATATTCCAATAGTTATTCTAACAATAATAGTTATATTTATATTATCCCCCACTCCTTAATGGATAAACCTACAAGAACATTGGTCATCGTTGGAGACTCAAAGACATTGGAAAAAATTGCTAGTGATTTGAAGAACAAGCCAGATGTAAGAGAAATCTACAAACACCAAAGATTTACAAATGCTCTGGTAGCCATCTTCTATGACATCAGAAAGGCTGAAGCTGTGTACAAAGATATCAAATCTACCAACACTGTGGTTTATTATTCAATAAGTAAATACGAAGTACCACAAGAGATTGATAAGTGTGACGAGTCTAGAAACCAGGGTACTGTCTACATTACCCTTAAAAACAATAGAAATGTCAACGAGAAAGAGTTTATGAAACATATTTCAAGCTTTGGAGAGATAAAAGAAATCAAACTAACAAGTGGTCTAATCAAGTGTGTAGAGTTCTTTGATACCAGGAGTGCTTCAAAGATACGAGAAGCCTTGAATAATAAATCTTATGGGAACTGTTCAGTCTCTGTAAGGAATGTTTGGGATTTGAACAGCAAAACGAGGACAGAGCTCCTCAACAGAGTAGAACAAGAAATTCAGAAAATAGAAGTGCCTGATGTAAAAAAAAGAAAAATTACAAACAAGAAAACAGAAAATATTCCCTTTGGAGATCTTTTTGATGAATTTATAGTAGAAAATTTAGATAAAATTATATTAAAAATTAAAAGATGATTAAAGATATATAATCTTCATTAAAAAATTAAGTATGCAAATATACTGAACAAAAATATCTTTTTCATAAAAAACATTGTGTATGAAGTCGCCCTTTTGAATATCTTTACTCAATTTTTTATAAAAAATATTGTGTATAAAGTCGCCCTTTTGAATATTCTCATTCTTCCATAAAAATTAAAATTATTTATTTTTTAACGGCTTTCAGGGCTTTCTTAAGTCTAAGATCTTTACTTCCACAAGTCTTTCCTCTGCAATTTGTAGCTTTGAGAGCTTGTTTCTTGTTGCATCTCCTGCAGATCTTAACCTTGTTCCTCTGTTCAGCAAGAGCTCTGTCATTTTCCTCGAGTTGGTTTCCTCCTCCTACACAGGTTACAAAGGCTTGGAGCATGCTGTTCTGTGGGATGTTGTGCATAGCAAAAGAATCAGAGTCATTCAGGGTTTTAGTATTGTACACCAATCTGAGGGATTCTGTTTCTACACCATTTCTTCTGCTGATCTCTTCCTTGAGGGTAAGTAGAGTGTGCTCTGGACTTACTTTGTAGAATGCTGATCTATCGAACAATTTGATATTTAAAAACATTGGGGTAAAAATTTTAGAAAAATATTTGTTGAAGAATATTTGTTGAAGAATATTTGTTGAAGAATATTTGTTGAAGAATATTTGTTGAAGAATATTTGTTGAAGTATATTTTGAAGAATATTTGTTGAAGAATATTTTGTGAAGAATATTTTTCAAAATATTTGTTGAAGAATATTTGTTGAAGAATATTTTGAAGAATATTTGTTGAAGAATATTTTGAAGAATATTTTGAAGAATATTTTGAAGTATATTTGTTGAAGAATTTTTTTCAACAGAACATTCCCCCAAGATGGTTGAATTTAATATTAGAAATGTCTTTTTGACTTACAACTGGAAATGGGACCTAGAAGAGGAGATCTGTGGGATTTGTCAACAAGGGTTTGATCAGATGTGTCCTAAGTGTACACACCCCATTGATTGTAAGCCATGTATAGGGGAGTGTAAGCATACTTTTCATATCCACTGTCTTGAGCAATGGATATCTAAAAGAAATATTTGTCCCATGTGTAGAGTCAGTTGGGTTGTAGGAAGGAGATTTGAATAGTAAAAATATAAGCAATGAAATAAATTCTAAAATATAAGCAATTAATTAAATAATTTTTTATATTTTTTATAATTTTTTGTAATTTTTTGTAATTTTTTATAATTTTTTGTAATTTTTTATAATTTTTTGTAATTTTTTTTATATTTTTTTATAAAATTTTTATAATTTTTTATAATTTTTTGTAAATTTTTATAATTTTTTATAAATTTTTTTATAAATTTTTTATAATTTTTTTATAAATTTTTTACCCCAAATGGCTATAAAATTCAGTTGTGAAATCCACGATCCTACAAAAGTAATCAAATCCCAGATGGATAATGCTAAAGTAAGCTTCAAGAAGACCAGAGAGGCTGCAAACACACTAAGAACAAGAAGCCTTTTGGGTGCTATAGAATATCTCAACAATGTCATTGCCAAGAAGGAATGTGTACCATTTAGAAGATTCGCCAAGGGATGTGGACACACCAAACAAGCAAGGAAGTTTGGCCAGAGAAAGGGCAGGTGGCCTACTAAGTCTGCCATGTTCCTGATCAATGTCTTGGAAGATATCAAGGAGAAAGCCAATGAGAAAGGTATCGATCTTAACAGTCTCGAGCTCTTCCACGTCCAGATCACTAAGGCACCTCAGATTTTTGGAAGAGTTTTCAGAGCTCATGGGCGTGTCAACTCCTTCAACAAGCACCCCTGCCATATTTTGATAGGAGCTAAGATCAAAGACAAGGAAGTTAATGATGAGAATGATGTTATGGTGCAAGCTATGGAAGAATAAATATTTATTTCTAATTAATTTTGTAATATTTTTCTATAGCAATTTTTACCCCAAAATGTTTGAAACCAAAATCAAGGCACCAACACAGAATATAAAAGATGACAGTCTAGATATTTTGGAACCTTTTCAAGACACCATTCTTTTCCCCCAAGAAGAAGTCTCTTTTACAAAGCAATCAAACCTAGTTTTGTCCTGCAACCAAGAAGATTCAAAACAACAGTTCGATTCCTTCGAATCTTTTCAGAGCTTTGTAGAAAAAGATAGCAAGACACATTCTCAAAGACAGTTTGATCCTTATGAGGACAACAGTGGAACAGCCTTGTCTATCACACACGATGATTTTATAATAGTAGCTGCTGATACTAGGCATGCTTCGGAGATGGGAATCAACTCTCGAACTTGTTCTAAGATCTTCAGAATCAAAGACTTTTTATTCTCTGTAACTGGCTTCTTTGCTGATGGCTTGGAGCTTTACAATGTTCTCTCCTACGAGGTAGAACTGTACGAAGCACTTGGCCCAATCGATGTACATGCCTTGGCCTGTCTGGCTTCTAAGCTGATGTACTCTAGAAGATTCTTCCCATACTTCGTATATGCTACTATCTCTGGCTTTGATAATGGGAAGCCTTACGTCTATAGGTATGATTGCGTAGGTGGATATGAGAGTGTCAAAATAATTTGTAATGGCAGTGGGGCTCCTCTTATCCAGCCTCTCCTGGATTCTTTTATAGAATTCAAGAACTGGCATGGTGATAAGCCGGTGATCGATAGAGAGTATGCCTTGAAAATTGTACTTAAGGCATTTGATGCAGCTTCTGAGAGAGATGTCAAGACTGGGGATGCTTTGGAGGTTTATATAATGACCAAGGATGAAATAAAGAGAGATGTACTGCCCCTTAGAAGAGATTAAAAATTGTGGTTAAAAATCTTATTTTATAATATTAAAGCCTATATAATTATATTTTAATTAAAAGTATTTTGAGAACATCATCCTCACTGAAAGATGTACTGCCCCTTAGAAGAGATTAAAAATTGTGGTTAAAAATCTTATTTTATAATATTAAAGCCTATATAATTATATTTTAATTAAAAGTATTTTGAGAACATCATCCTCACTGAAAAGTACCCAAAAACTGCTATCAATGTTGTTGCTAAAAAGTTGTAAATGGTACTGAAAAGAGGTTGAGTAAACAATGCCCATTTATCTTTGTAAATATCTAATTTAGATTTTTCAACGAGTCTTACTGAATACTCTCCATCTTTTACGCTATCATCACCATCCAATTCGTGGACGATTTGCAGTTGCCACATGTTTTCAGCCCATTGAGTATTTATTTTTTTATTATTAAAATATTTTTGTATCGAAGAGCATTCATTGTTGTTTTCATGTTGAAGATAATTGAGATTTTCACCTTCCTCCAAAAATTCCTTAAATAAAGCTACAGATATCATAGGAATAATGATAATGTTATCTCTAACTTCTTTGGTAAATCCATTATTGTGACATGATAGCCTAAAGACCATCTCTTCCCCTGTTAGATCTGTTCCATTTGCTGATAATCCTTTTAAAAAATCAATTTTCAAATCTTGTAGTTGCACTCCTATAACGTTCCGCAATTCAACCTCTCCAATTTCTTTAATAAAACAGTATTTTTTAATAAAAATTCCAAAGGGAACGTAATCCTTAGATTTAATCTCTAGCGTGTATCTGTCAACTCCACGATTGTTAAATCCAGAAACAAACTTAACCGTATCCTTGTCCAACTTTTTACTAGCAAATACTGTAAGCCCTTCATACTCCTTGTCTTCTTTACAACCGATAACTGCCAGTAAAGCCAATCCTACACAAAGAAACTGCATGGGGTAAAAAAGTTTTTCATTTTAATATTAATTAATTTTAAAGGGGAAATTTGTAAATTTAAAGATAGATTAAAAACGAAGATAAGGCTGGAATCGTCTTATTATGAAATCTAGAACTTGAAATTTAAACGTAAAGAACAAGATTAAACGTAAAGAACAAGATTAAACGGAAAGAACAAGAAAATTTAAACGTAAAGAACAAGATTAAATGGAAAGAACAAGATTAAACGGATAGAACAAGAAAATTTAAATGGAAAGAACAAGATTAAACGGATAGAACATTTTTTGGAAAATTTAAAAAGGAGACAAAGAAATTAATCAGAAATTGGAACTGTCATAATTCAAACCAAATTAGATGATAATAAAAATTTATAATTCTTTGGTATAAACAAGCATGGCTTCTAGAGTAAAAAATCATTAGTTAAAATAAACAGTGGAAGATTTATAAATTTTTATAAAAATTGATGGAAATTTTATATTTTTTAAAATAAAATAAAATTCTAAACTTAGGGTTTAATAATATCTTTCATAAGGACTGTAATAACACAGCCAAATGTAAAGAAATAGAATACACAATGTACATTAAAAGTTTTTAAAGGATATTTTCATCTTAAGTTTGATAAATTTTTATAGGTCTACCAAACTATATAAAGATATTCTACAATAGTGTTGAAATATTCCTAGTTAAGTGTATCTAATAAAACAAAATATATATAAGATAATAAATATGAACAATGTAAGCTAATAAATATCAACAATTACCAAATATTCTACAATAGTGTTGAAATATTCCTAGTTAAGTGTATCTAATAAAACAAAATATATATAAGCTAATAAATATCAACAATTACCAAGCTAATAAATATCAACAATTACCAACCAAATATATCTCTTAACAATTACCAAGCTAATATCTCTTAACAATTACCAAGCTAATAAATACAACAGGTGGATTCTACTTAGGAGTGAGGGAAGATAGAGACACTCTCTGAGATTTACACGTATTCAACCTACTGAAGATTATAATAGGCTATATAGTTTTGAATAAAGTAAATTTAATTTAAAGCTTATCAATATAGAATTATACTCAAAACTAAATTTTTAGTGTGTGAAATATAAATAAAAAATATTCTTTCAGGTTCTATTGATTACTATCTTAGAGATCTAATATTAATTTATATAGATCAAATAAATTAAAATCTTACACTGATTATTTACTTCTATAGAATATAAAATGCTACTTTAATCTCTAATTTTTAAGATTTAAAAATTTATTTATAATTCTCTCGATTCTACTTCAGGATTCTCCTTCTCAGCCTTTTTCTTAGAATCCATTTCAGACATAAGTTTTTTATATTTATCGTCTTTCATAATTTCATCAAATTTTTTCTTGAAATCTTCGTAATTGAAATTGTTCATTTCTGGAAGCTCTTTGTTTTCACCGAGAAGTTTTTTAGCCTGTTCAAAATTCTCCTCAGTAAATTTATCTTTGAACGTTTCTTCTTCCGCAGCTTTATTAGGCTCATCTTCAGTTGCATCAGTGTCTTCAGCACCATCATCTTGCTTTTGTCCATCATCTTGCTTTTGTCCGTCATCTTGCTTTTGTCCGTCATCTTGCTTTTGTCCATCATTGTTTTTCTCCTCCTCTTTCTTCTTCTCATCTTCTTTCTTCTTCTCATCTTCTTTCTTTTTAATTATTTTATTTTTAAAAGCTTGTACAAATCCATCTAGAAGATTCTCTTTGGTCTCAAATTCAAAGCCTAGCACATTTTCATCGTCTTTGTTTGTTTCAAACCATTCTTGAATTGGCTTTACACGAGCATCTAAACCAGAAGACCAAAGCTCTGGATCAGACTTCTCCATTCCTAACACCTTCCTTAGAACATTCTCAAAGGATTTCTTCTTCTCCAGACGCTGTTTTCTGCCTATCCCGATCTTTATATTCTTTCTACTTAGAGAATTGTACATATTTATAATATTCTTAGCTGTCTTTAAATCCAAGTCTCCCTCCTTGCTAAGGTCCTCAGCAAGTGTAGAATACTCCTCCTTGTTGAGATTTACTAATATTTCATCCAGTCCACCACTCTTTTCTACCTTCTCTACTATACTTTTTGCTTCTTTCTTAGTATCGATTTCTTTAAGTAGGCTGTGTCCCTTTGGAATAGAATAGGTCTCATACACAGGTACATTCTTCAGCTCTATCTTGGACTTGTCGTAGGTGCTGCATCCTGCTCTGATGAACGTATTGTAAACTTTGTTTGAGCCATCGAGTTCAAAAAACTTCTTGAAAAGCTCGAAGAAGTCCGAAATGAAGTACACAGAGTTCAACACAATGTCTTTTTCAAGAATGGTATTCTTAATATTCTGAACTACATCTTCAAACTTCTCTTTGGTGCTACTAAGCTCCTCATTAATTTCCTTAATAATCTCAAAAATATCTATTTTGATGTCCAAAAGTGGCACCTTCGTAGTTTTATCTCCTACAAATATCTCTAGAATGGTAAATGTCTCTTGCTTACCAGAGAGAACTGCATTCTTAATATCCTCATAAACATCAAACAAATCTAAAGATCTCTCGAAGATCTCACTGTCTCCATCTAGAATTGGATAGCAAGTAAACTCCCCAATGGGAATCTTGCTAGACTGTGCATGTGCTACAATCTGCTTCTTGATATTTCTTAGGATGATACCTCTAACCTTATTATCACACAGATCGTCATATTCTTCTCGTAAAATGTTCTCAATAACGTGCTTCTCGTCCCCTTTTGATGTTTTATATACATTAAATACAACTTTGTTTCCTATTGTTGAGATTACCAAAGAGTGGTCTTCAGTCTTTACAGATACAGTCTTGTAATTGATCAAAAAGGCCAGTGATGCTGGTATTACCAAGACCTTTGTATTTTCTACCACACAAAATGCCTTAGCAACCACCTTGATATCTTCCTCGGTGTAGTAGTCCCGCACTGCCACCACCAAATTCTCAAAAGCGTAGTCCTTCAGAAGAGCATGAGCATACAACGAGTTGATTGAGACAGAATCTAGCTCTGTTTCAAACCCATTTATCTCCACACCTTCGCCTAAAGCATTCTGGGAAGGCTTTAGAATATTCCTGTTGGTATCAAATCTTTTGGTCTCCAATATTTCTACTAGATTGTAGACAGTGTTTTTATTTAGATTTTTATTGATTTTCACACCTTCTGAGTCAATTTCCAATATAGACTTCTTTGTACAATCTTTTCTACTAAACCTTTGCTTCAATCCAATATCAAATCCAGTGTAGTCTACTCCCAAAGCTCTTTCCCAAGAGAATAATAAATATACAAAAATAGTAAAATTCATAAAAGGGGTTTAAAAATATAGTTTTTGAATTTTCCTCAAAAAAAATCAGTATACTTAAAATATAATACTTATTAAAATATAATATGTACAATATTTATGTATAATATGTATAATATTTATGTACAATATTTATGTATAATATTTATTAAAATATAATATGTACAATATTTATGTATAATACTTATTAAAATATAATATGTACAATATTTATGTATAATATGTATAGTATTTATGTATAAAATATTTATGTATAATATTTATGTACAATATTTATGTATAATATGTACAATATTTATGTATAATATGTATAATATTTATGTATAAAATATTTATGTATAATATGTACAATATTTATGTATAAAATATTTATGTATAATATGTACAATATTTGTCACTACCACTTTCCTTATTTTGAATATTCAACTCTACTTCCTAATTTGAAATATTAAACTACTAAAATATTTTAATAAATGACAAGCTACCTCTTTCTACTTTGTAATCTATCTTTTAGGTAGTTTAGTAAGCTGTATCTACCATATCTATCAAGCTCTTTCATTATGTTATTATCTCCTATATACTGATCCAATTCTTCTGTATAAACTGGTCCAAAGTTTTTTATAGCTTTCAATAGATCTTTGTTGTTTGCTTTCTGCAGTGTCTTGCCTTGGATAACATTACGAAACAATTCTTCTAAATTTTCTGTGGATATTATATCTTCCAATGTAAACATGGGATAAGTCTCTTTCGAATTTCATGAGTCCCCAAAAATGGATAAAAAAAATCTTCAGCCTTTGGAAGCTCTATATTCAGCTATGGTCAATAAAATACGGGTAGAAATCCACGAGTCTGAGACTAGGAACGTACATCGAGGGAATATTGTAGGATTCGATGAATATCTTAACATTGTTTTTGATACTGGGCTTTCGAAGTATCTTCTAAAGGGTGACTGTGTGTCTTACTTCGTTTTTAAAAACTGAATCTCTTATCAGCAAATTTTTCTAAGTGATAATAAATATTTAGATTTTGATTAAAACGGTACAAACAACCCTTTAATGGGAGACTTTATAAAATCAACACTGGTGAAGTCAGACAGACCAGTAACAATAGGAATTGACGAAGCCGGCAGAGGCCCTGTTCTAGGATACTTAGTCTACTGTGCTATGGTATTCTATGAGGATACGGTTGTACACAAGGGATTCAAAGACTCAAAGAAAATATCAGCCAAGCAAAGAGAAGCAATGGCGTGTCATTTGATAAACAACAAGTATGAGTTTATTTGTAAATTCAACCATCCAGATTCTATTACGCACTGTATGGTATCAGGAGAGCAGAATCTCAACCAGATTTCAGTAAACTCGGTTGTTGAACTTCTATCGGCTATTACAGAGAACTATCCAAATATTAAAACAGTATATATCGATGCTTTAGGAAACTGTGAGACCTACAAAAAACTTCTAACCACCAAGTTCAACCACAAATTTGTAATAGAACAAAAGGCAGATTCAAAGTTTCCTATTGTATCAGCTGCAAGTATTATGGCTAAAGTAAGTAGGGATAATACTCTTGAAGAGTTTGGTTCTGGATTTGGCAGTGGATATCCTGGAGATCCAGACACTCTAAAATGGCTTAAAGAAAAAATAAATAAAGTCTTTGGCTTCCCAACAGGTGTACGACATTCCTGGAAAACTATTACTAACTTACTGGAGGAACGAAAGTCTAAAGAATACACTGGGAGGTTAAAAGGTTTTTATTACTCTCCAGATTAACTTATTTTTAATAATAAACTTATTTTTATTGATAAACTTATTTTTAATAATAAACGTATTTTTTATATACAATTTAATTATCACTATAGTCTTTATCGATTCAAAAATCCAAACTGGTATGACAATAAACCCATCTTGCCCTAGTTTTCATGAGCTTTGATTGATTCTAAAATTGAAATTGTTTTTTTCATAACCTTAGTCTTCTTAAATGTAAGTGCTACAACGGTGACCGTGCTTTGAACCCAGTGTGGAGAGTATTTAAAAATCCTTAAAACAGTATTTTATTCTTGAAAAGTGAACATTTTATAGTTTTTATTTAAATTTAATTAGATAAAATTTATACAACTTTTAAGCTTTGAATAGAAAGATGATAGCTTAACTTCTTGGTTTTTGTATTATTATCAAAATCTAAAGATACAATATCTCCCACAGATATTTCTTATTTTGAAATATCTACTAGGAAATGCGTTTATTCTTTTAAATATTCAACATAAACAGATGGTTCTCATTCATAATTTTCCTCGGGACAAAAGAAGAGGTGTAGGATTAGTTTCTATGGCAAACAAACCTTTTACTTTTTCTCCTCTTGACACGGTGTTATAGGAGATATTGATGTAAACCCTTTGCTTTCCTATTTTAAAACCCTTGCAATACTTCAATATTTCTACAATCACTTAATTTGTCTACAGTTTCATCAATTCTTATCGTATCAAGCCCGGAAATTGTAGAAAAAAACAACATTTTCAGTAGCGTAGAAAACATTTTAAGTAGCGTAGAAAACATTTTTAATAGTGTAGAAAACATTTAAGGTGGCGTAAAAAACATTTAAGGTGGCGTAGAAAACATTTAAGGTAGCAGAATGTTTCACAAGAGCATAGTTGTAAACAATTTGTTTAAACCAAGCTTTGTCGTGCAAACATAGAATAGTCTCTTCTTCAACAATATTGTTGAAGATATCGAATCAATGGTTGTTTCAATCTTTTCACTTGTCTATTAGCTTTAATTTACATGACCTATGATGTTAAATAGAAAATTTTACCATTTCCACCAACGATATCATTTCTTTATGAATTTCTTTCCGTTATCACTCTGGACTATCATTAGTAGGATGGTGGTTGTAAGGAATAAAGTTTCAAGTTTCTCTACTACCTCCTCTACGGATTTTTTCACAATGAAAATGCCCAAGGCAAAAAGAATATATACACCCCTCGTCATAAGTTTAACGGCAATGAAAAATTTGAAAAAGATGCTTAAAAAGTAATTGTAATTAGGGGAAAAAGACATATTTTTGCAC
>SBJO01000079.1:0-14334 GCA_015832245.1 Nosema granulosis
CACTTTTGTTTAAAAATACCCCAAAAAAACAAACTTGCTTTTCAGAGCTCAGAAGAGCCGATCGCGGCTCTTGCACGGTCGCGCCTCCTGCGCGCGACAAGAAATCTTTATTAATTTCGAAATCAAAGTAGCATCTTCCATATTTATTTTGTAAGTAGTCTTCTATCCTATATGGTTCTCATTATCTTTAGATTATGAAGAGGCCATTACCAGTGAGCTTGTCAGTAATGTTTTTTGTATAAGATACTTTATTGTAGATGATCTTGGGCTCATAATAAGTGTGTTTGGTAAGAAATTTTATATTTGTACCTTTAATTTGTAAAATTATTAAAAATTACAATTAAAAAAGCCTATACATACGTAAAGATTAACCTAACATATAACCTGTTATTTAGATTTAATTTTTCTATGATTTATTTTAAAAATATATCGTTGTAAAAATGTAAATTATTTTTAAGCAAATTATATTAAAAAGGTGTATTTAAATATAATTTGGCACAAATGAGCTGTCTTAAAAAATGGTTTATATCCTGAGAATTATAATTATTAAATGTTAACAAGTACTTAATACAATGTCTAAAGAATAACAAAAAGGCGTGTTTTAACAAATAAACAGTATTTTAAATTGTTTTATATCACATACGACTAAATTATAATATTATAAATTTGATAGTATAGAATTTATTTTCAAAAACAGTCCTTTTAATTTACAAAAATTGATCTTAAGAAACAATTTATACAGGGATTGGCAAATTTTAGGATAATGTTGGCTTTATGTCGATGATAATAACGTATAATTACAAAATTATTTTGAATTTATTGAAACAAATAAACAATTATTTAAATAAAACGACAACAGAAACACTTTTAATGATACTGCTGTATAATTTTTAATTACAAAATTATATTGAAACAAATAAACAATTATTTAAATAAAACGACAACAGAAACACTTTAATGATACTGTTAAACTTCTTGTGAGACAATCAAGAGTAATCCCATCTTAATAAAACTTATTTAAACATCAACTGTAGTAAGTGGTACAAATAAGAATACTTTATATTTTTTTTTGTTTATGATATTATGTAAAGAAAGAATAATTCAAGGTCTCGATTTTTCTTCCTGTATAATTATATTTTAGTTAACAGATTTTGAGGTACCGTTAACATATTTCAATTTGTTCTGTTTAAAAATAGATATTCGCACAGTTTTGATGTATTATCTTACAAAAAACAAGGTTTTACTAATAATTTCAAGTTCTAAGAATAAAATTATCATTTTTAAGTGTGTTTCAATAAGATATTAAATTCTTATAACCATTCTAACACAAAAATTTTTGTAAGACTCGTATTATCCCAAAATCATACAAAGCAGATATAATAATATAGGAAACTTATTATGTATTAAGCTTGAGGATATTTAAAAAATATATTGCTGTTTTTTGTTCATATTAAAAATTTATATAGTTTTTAAATTTTTTCTAAAAAAAATGTAATAGATATGGTACCTGCTTGAAATTTGATTAAGAAGCTTCAAAATCTTAACTGATTTGAATGATAAGCAGCACCAGAACACAATAAAAAAAATTGGCAGCAATCTAAAAACAATCATTCTTAATTTAATCTTTATATTGTCTACTGCAAATTTACACGAAGAGACACCAATGGTGACAAAACCCCACAGAATGGTAGAGTAGAAAATTCTAATAATGAACTACAGTCTACCAAAACTCATAAAAATCTCGATTTTTTGTGTTTTTTTGTATTTGAAATTCGTGTTTTTGGGGATTTTTTAAAAGGGGTGGTTTTTGATACCTGCATTTATAAGCTGTGTTTTTATCTTTCTACCGCTGATTTATATTGTATTAATTACAAGTTTATTTTATATATAATATGTCTTGGTTTTTGTTAAAGCAATTGTCTCTCTACCCATTCTAGATCTCCTCAATACCCAAACTTTTAGAACTCATCGAAAAATTTTATTAAATAATCTCATTGACATTGTTTTAAAAAATACCAGCTAGAATCTTCTCAGAATCTTGTTTTATGTCTCGATAATTGATAAAGAGTAAGATTATTCAAATGGTAAATGAGTGCATCATCACACTACCACCCCATCATAACAAAAACCATTGTCCTAAATCTATATTTGTACATTAATCTTACTTAATTTGAAAGAAAAGTGTATTTTTCAATAATAGAAATTTATTTCTTAGCTTTACCGTACACGAATATATTCAAATTCAAAATGAATTTCAAAACATGCTTTTTAAAGGTATACACAAGAACATCTAGAGGTTGGAGATAGTTCTAGGAGAATTAGACCCACGTTCAGATTTTCTTTTTAAAATTCAAGAACTTTCTTATCATAAGAGACTTAAAAGAATCCAACAGTATAAATTTCATCTTTATCAGAAAATGTTCTGATTTGTCCTAAGAGACTTAAAAGAATCAACAGTATAAATTTCATCTTTATCAGAAAATGTTCTGATTTGTCCTAAGAGACTTAAAAGAATCCAACATCCAAGTTTTGTCCATTGTTTTTAAAATAATAAAAACTTTGTTCATTTTCCCTTCTAAAGATACAATAAGTGCTACTTTCCTCCTAGTTTTTTGGTAAACTCTTACATCAACCTTCATTTAAATGTAATTGTACGAGTTTGCAATATATCAATATAAATCGGAGACTCTCCTTGTTAAATATTTAACCTTCTGAAGACAAAGAAGATATTCAAAAAATCACGAACAGTCCTCTGATTTCATGAATACTCCTTCTTTCTTAGCCTATAGTGGTTATTTTAGATAAGTGAAATTGTTTCTTTTAATGAAATCAGATATACATTCACTACTGGATTGAAATTTTGAATAACCCAACACCGGAGCTTTGTATCTAATATTATAATAGGAGATTATTCTTTGTTCTATCATAAGAACCCATTTAAAAAATCCTCGAATGCTGCTTATAAGGACCAACTTTCCTGGTACTTTTTGATTTATAACTTCCCGATAAGGAGATTCTTTTTGACCCATTCTAGTAGTATCCTCTAATATAAACAACTCTCTTGCTGTAGATCCCTCATTGCCTTTATTTTCTGATAGTTTATCTAATTTTCTTTAACAAGGTCATAAATAAATTTTAGGAAGGTTTTTTAAGTCTAGGTGGGGAGAAATCTTACATAGAGACTTGAAGGTTTGCTTCTGAATTTTAGGAAGGACCAGTAAAACAATAAATAACAAGATATTCAAGTTCATTTTTATCTTTTTAATAAAAAATTCATAAAACTAGTTTTTAATAGTCTATAAGTAAGTGTAGCAAAGATTCCCAATATTATCTAGCATAAGATAAGTATTTATTAGTGAGATATATTTAAAACAGCGCAATTTAATCTTTTTAATTAGTATTCAAATATTTAGTACAATGTAAAAGATTAGAAATGTAGATCTTTTAGCTTATTTGTAAAAATTAAATTTTAAGGTTTTAATTTATCTACAAAGTGAATTTGTAAACAACTATATTCTAGTTCTATTAATACAAAAAATAGGAGTATTCTATTAATACAAAAAATAGGAGTATTCTATCTACACAAAAAATAGGAGTATTCTATTAATTTCAATTATTATTTTTTTTAAATCTCCTTTGTAGCTTTTCTGGATCCTCAGGTCTTGCATAGATCTCTGTTATGTTTCCTGATGGTACTTGATTATCAAACTCTTCGAGTCTTTTACATTTCTTCTCATATGTGTCATATGAACCATGTTCATCTTCAATACCATAATCATCATAATATATAGCATCTTCCATATTATAATCTTCTTCAATACCATAATCTTCTTCAATACCATAATCTTCCATAGAATCATTTTCCATATTAGAATCTTCTTTCATAGAATCTTCTGAAGTGCGTGTTTCTTTATCAGAAAACATGGGGGTTCTATGTTCTTGGATTGAAATAGTTCTTTAATTACAGTTTATTGATTAAAGACACACCAATAAATTTAAGAACCTTTTAATTAAAGATCTATTTTTCTATTGTATTTGATTGGTTTGCAAGTGCTCTTAAGAAATATTTTCGTATAATCTGATGATTTTTTTTTATCTTTTATTTTTCAGTACACCATTGCTTTCTAGGACAAATTCAGATGGTGTTTCTACAGCAGACAGTTCCAATCCACCGACCTACCACGAAGCTACTGGTCTCCCTACGTATGAAGAAGCTACAAAGAATCAGAAAAATGATACTGATGAATTAAAAAGACATCATGAGATTACCAAGAAATATCTGTTGGCGTTCGTATTCTTTCTAGTCATTATATCGATATTGATGATTAGGTTTGTACATATAAATTTCTCATATGGATGTCTTGTGTGTATGTTCGTTTTGGCAATGACTTATACATTTTTATAAATAAAAAATTTTATATAAAATTGTATATTAAATTGTATATAAAATTGATATACAAACTATTTCTGATATAAAAAATTTCATATAAAATTGTATATACAAAATTTTATATACAAACTATTTCTGATATAAAAAATTGTATATACAAAATTATAAATATTAAAAATTTCAAAATACAAAATTATACATATTACAAATTATACATATTTGTTGTTACACAAACTATTTCATATTTATTGTTATATTAATTATATTTTATTCTTCTTAAATAGAGCAGAGTAAAACTTCAGCTTTCTGCCTTGGAGAATTTCTCCAGTAGCTACTCCTTCTTGTCCTGGTCTAGAAGTAATGATTCCATAGAGATATCCTTTATCAGCAATCTCATACAACATCTCGTCTTTATCCTGAGCAGATATCTTTTTGAGCTCTTCTAGGAATGGCTCAGCATCTACTTTTACAACAGAGGACTTTGTAAGTGTATTTGTTCTGATAAGTTCATTACTACTTGGGTGGTACATAACCTCTCTAAGCTGAGTAGTGATTGGTGTTCCAGTAGAAGCAAATGCAAACACTCCTTCAGTAAGTCTAAGAGCTTTGTGCTTGACATTGCCTCCTCTGCTCCTCTTGTCTACGACCTTGGTGGATCCAATCCTAGTGTTAGATGGCTGGCTACCAGCTCTGTTGTTGCGCTTCTTTCTACGAAGAGCTTTCTTACCACCAGTCTTCTTCCTTTTGTGTTCTCCTCTGTGATTTATTCCTAAATTATATTTTTCACTTACCCATTTGTGGGGTAAAATAAAAATTTTTATAAGAAAAAATTTATTCGTAAAAATAAAAATTTTTATAAAAAATTATCAGAAAAATAAAAATTTTATTGGTAAAAATAAATTTTATGATAAAAATAAACCTAATAAAAAATTCTAAAAATTATCTTTTTATTAAAAAAGGGCGACACCGGGAGTTGAACCCGGGACCTCCTGCACCCTAAGCAGACATCATACCACTAGACTATGTCACCATGGTATCTCTAAAAAATTGCTTCTAAAATATTATTAACGTTAAAAAAAACGATATTTATAAGTTTGATAATTATAAACAATATTAAATCTTAAATATTTATTTAAATTAAATCAAAAGGATTAAATTTCTTGGATTGTGTGTTTTCTCCATCGTTCTCCACTGGTTTATCAGAATTTTCTACTTCAATTTCAATATCTGAACTTATTTCATCAAAAGAATCATCCTTTCTAATAGTATTATCATTTCTAATGGTATTATCATTTCTAATGGTATTATCATTTCTAATGGTATAATCATTTCTAATGGTATTATCATTTCTAATAGTATTATCATTTCTAATGGTATCTTGTAAACCACTTTGATAATTCTCAATCTTTATAAATTCAATGTGGGGAGATGGCAGAATGAAATCAACAGACTTTAGGACTATTAAATTATCTTTTACAGCTGCTAATGGATATTTAATCTCCTTTAACACAAGGAGAGATAGTCCATAGGAGAATGTGTAGATATCACTGCCTATCTTATAAAAAATATTAGAAAAGTCATCTACATAGCTCCAAGAAGGTGTCTCTGGAAGGACAGCTTCTTTAATAGCTTTAGGAATATTCTCAGATATATCAATCACAGTCATCGAACTCCCAAAGGCCACCAATATATTTTTACTTACACAGATGCTTGTGAGAGAAGGAAGATAAAAGGCAGATACTTCTTTACCTGTATGATCATAGATATGAACAAGATGGGAGTAGATCACTACGTATTTCTCAGAAACACAAACTGATTTTGCTTTTATTTTCTTAGTCCACAGAAGCTTTGTGCTGTAGAAGTAAACAGCTTCTTGGGAGAACAATACGATGGTTTGTCCACAAAAAGTCCCCTGAGAACAAAAATAGGAATCTTCTAATTCTACAGGTCTCTGAGAAGCATCGTGGAATTTTAATTCTATTTTGCTAAATTGGCTGCTTTTGATAGCCAAAAGAAAACCTTCTGAATTGTAGTTGAGAAGAGAACAAGATTTGCTTTGTATAGGAAATATATTTTTCACAACAATCGGCTCTGGTTTTGTATATTCATATTTAGGTTTCTCTACTTCTAGTTGATCGTCTTCAAATAGACCCTTCAGCTTCTCTTCACTGTCTGAATCCTCTACAATCCTCTTTCTCTTAAATTTCTCCTCTTTTTTCACAATATCTTTCTTATTCTCCTTTTTCACAATATCCTTTTTTAGATCTTTGAGCTTAATTTTTTTATCGTTTTTAATATCGTTTTTAATTTCAAAAAAATCCGAAATTACTCGTTTTGTTTGCTTCTCTTCGTCTTTTTTCCTGCTTTCTTGAAGCATGTGCAGATCTCGCATCATCTTCGGTTCACATTCATCTTCTGATTCTACACAGACATATTTTTCTTGAATTTCCAATTTATCAAACTTCACACCTCTCATTTCTCCACATTCACTCTCAAGGACATCTTCTAGTATAACAATCTCTTTCTTTTTCCAGCCAATGATTCTATTTGTATTGCTACAGTATAAGAAACAGTCAAAGATTTCTTCTATCTCTTTGATTATCTCTTTGGTGTTGAATTCATAAACTTGGATCTTATCAAACAATCTAATAAACACAACACCACCGTTATCGCTAAATCTAAATTCATGGATCTTCGTAGGACACTCCAAATAACTAGCAAGAGCCTGTCTGGTCTTGCAAAACAATTTATTTTTCTCAGAAGCCCAAACATATTCCTTAAAGGCTAGTTGAGTAATTTGTAGATCGTATCGAGTCTCTTTCGGGTACAAAGTTACTCGATTCTTCATATCAGCTACTACAATATCCTCCCCATCTGCCACCAATCCCGTGATTGGTGTATTGTGGGAGTAGTCTTCAACAAGAGAGTATTCGTTATCTTCGTGTATTGCGTACTTAAGAATTCTTCCATTGTACAGTCCAATAAATAGAAAGTCCTCCAGTACAAATAAACTGCTTACTTTGTCTTTGTGGGTGCACACCAAGCTTTTAGATAGGCTGTAGATGTTGAAAGCATACACTTCTGAATTTGTACAACCATAAAACAGGACGTCTTCAGTAAGGAAAATGGATGATATTTGATCTGTCTTGTTTGTAAAAATCTCTCTGAGGCTTTCTTTATCAAAAATAGACATCTTAGAGTTGTCAAGTTTTGTAATAAAATGTTTATTGCTTTGTAAATTCATAATGAAGGGGTATTTGCTGTTGAATAAAGAAGAATTTATTTACTAAGATCTACCGTTATTAATAATTTAAGATTATTTCTATATAACAACCATATTTTGTAAATACTTTGTACATACTTTTGTTTATTAAAATTATAAATTGAAACAGCCCCATGAAGAAGATGCTGAGTAAATTATCAATACAACCAAAACCAAAAAGAAAGACAAAAGAAGAATTCAAGAGAGAAGCTATGTTGATAGTAAAGAAATATAAGAAATATACAGAAGACATCTCATTTAGATACTTTCTTAATGATCTTGTTGTAGAGCTATGCAAAGATTGTGAGTATCCGATTGTAAATGAACTGATTAAAGATCTACAAAGACTCAACAGAATTGAGAAAAAAGAATATTTCTACACAAATATCTATGAATAGAAACAAATTGAAATCTAATAAACCTTTTATATATTAAAAACAAATTGATAACTAATAAACCTTTTATATATTAAAAACAAATTGATAACTAATAAACCTTTTATATATTAAAAATAAACTAATAACTAATAAACCTTTTATATATTAAAAACAAATTGATAACTAATAAACCTTTTATAATATTAAAAACAAACTAATAACTAATAAACCGTTATTTTATAATATTAAAAACAAGATTTATTTTAGGCTTTCTCAATGGCTATTTCAAATCTACTTTGGATCTCATTAAGTTTTATCTTCTCTTCCTCATTGCAAACAAATGACACAGCAGTACCTTCTGTTTCGAATCTACCAGCTCTTCCTACACGATGTAAATAGGTCTCAGGACTCTCTGGCATATCGTAGTTTATTACTAGATTGACATCCTGGACATCTATACCCCGAGATATGAGATCTGTCGTTACAAGAATCCTGTGTTCGTATCTTTTGAAGGATGCAAGTGTACTCTTTCTCTGCTCTGTGGTCATTCCTGAATGAAGCTCAATTGCTGGACATTCTTTAGACTTCAGCATAGCTAGAATCTTAGAAGACATTGTCTTTGAGTTTGTAAAGACTATTGCTTGGGAGAAAGTGTAGTTGTTCAAAACTTCTTCCAGTTTGGACATTTTCTGGCTTCCGGCTACTTCTACGTAGAATTGTTTGAGACCATACAAAGTAAGCTTAGATTCATCATCTACTCGAACTACAAAGGGGTTGTCAAGGAATCGCATGCACTCTTCGAAAGTGTATTTATTTAATGTGGCTGTAAACATCATAGTTTGTTTCTTCCTTGGGGTATTTACAAAGACCTCTTGGACACCTCTCCTCATTTCCAATCTCTCAACCAGCTTGTCACACTCGTCCATCACAAAAAACTGTACGTGCTTGAGATTCAAAGCTTTCTTTGAGACTACTTCGAACATTCTCCCTGGTGTCCCCACCAGAATAGTAGGAGAACACAGAGACAGTCTCTTCACATCCTCTTCAAAGGGAACTCCTCCGTAGATTGCATCTACTGTGACATTCTCCATCTTCTTAGAGAATCTAATATACTCCTGCTTTACTTGCTCTGCCATCTCTTTGGTGTGGACTAGTACAATCACACAAGTCTCCTTATCTACTACCCGTAACTGTTGCAGTGTACTGAGTACGAATACAGCTGTCTTACCAGTCCCACTCTTAGCCTGGCACAATATATCTTGTCCCAATATAGCCTTTGGTAGAGCATGTTGCTGGACTTCACTTGGGTGCTCAAAAGCTAGATCTTTGATAACTTCATTCAGCTCATCTCTCAGTAAAAAGTCTTTGAATTGTGCTGAAGATTTTGTTTTTCTTACTCTTCTTGTTTTTTTGGTCTGGTCTTCGCGATATTCTATCAACTCATCATCACTCATTGGGGTTTATTTATTTTTTTTAAAAAAAATATTTTTATAAAGAAGGGTAAAAAATTATAAATACAATTTTTTATTTTATAGTTTTTATAATTTTTTACAATACAATTTTTAGCTTTTACAATTTTTAGATTTTACAATTTTAAGTTTTTACAATTTTTTTACAATACAATTTTTAGCTTTTACAATTTTAAGTTTTTACAATTTTAAGTTTTTACAATTTTTTTACAATACAATTTTTAGCTTTTACAATTTTTAGCTTTTACAATTTTTTTACAATACAATTTTTAGGAAACGGTTTATTAATTAAATCCTCTTTTTACTCTTTGTAGACTTTGTGATAAGCAGAACACAGGTAATAAAGAATCCAATTCCGAGAATATAATATTTGATGTACGAAAAAGCTGGTGGGTAGAGAGGAAGGGTTCCTTTTTCGTATCTCTTGATTGTCTCCATCGCTACCTGTTTGAAATTTTCTTTAGTCAATCTAGTAGGTTTGTATCTGAAGTGTTTAGAAGCTGGATCGTAGATAACCAGACTGGGAACATCTATCTTCGGGAGAAGAGATGGTACAAATAGATCGTACTGGTTAGTATCGAGATATGAGAATAGAATATCCAAGTAGGGTGTTCCAAGGTGTCTGTCTGCGGAGAAGTTGTTGTATTCTTTTAGATACTGTTCCTCTTTGGTAATTAGTATCATAGATGGTTTGAATCCATTGAAAATTGTATTGAAGGTGGAATTCTCAATACGAGTGACATACCCGAAGTGTGTGTGGAAGATCCAAGCACTGATCTCTTCCTCGTCTCCTATGTGTCCTGTGTATTCGTAGAAGACTCCATTTTTGTATACTGCTAGTTTCACTGCATGTTTGTGTGTGTTGTGGTCTGCTTCGTCTTTGATCTCTTGAGGATAGATACTAGCTCTCTCAAATAGCTTGGGATCACTAGACTTGTACATCTTAACTTTGTATCTATACATGTGTGCGTAATTATAGAAATACTCATTGGCAAGTGTATTGTTCTTGTTCAGGACCAAGTAGATAGGTTCTCCACTCTCCAACATAGCTGATTTCTCGTGGAATGTGTTGTAATCAATCTCATCTAGTACAGACTCTGTTAGTTTGTCACAGAATTTGGAAATTTCATTTAGATTGAGATTGTCTACGTAAGGCACTGAGAGACCATTGTAGAAGCCGAACATGGCTGGATAGGATTTAATATTCAATCTTTGAATAAAATCTTTGCTTTCTTTGTAGCTTATTCTTCCTATATTGATCTTACCATCATAGATCTTAGCTATCTCTGTCAGTAGCCCATCAAACATCTGATGTCCTTTGTAGTAGAACAATACAAGCCAGGCACCATCCAATCCTTGGTACATATCTGTATCTGTCAGGTCGTGGATATGCCCTGCTGTGGTCTCTACGTGTCCCTCAAAGGCATCACTTGGAATATTAGTATGCTCTAGTAGAAAGTCTCGGACTTGGTTGTACGTCTTTTTACCATTAAATCGAGCTATTTCCTTTCCATTGTCTCTCAGTACTACAGTAGGATAGGCCTGGATACTTTTATCTGTAACCTTGCACTTCTCACAGTCAATCTTCTCGATAAACAAGTCAACACCATTTCTTTCCAGATGGTTTCCTATTTCATCAAGCACCGGATCAAGAGCTTGACAGGCATGGCACCATTTCATGTAGTAGTCAGTCAGAACCAGACCCTCAGTCCTTTGTTCACATCCATCTTGCGCTATTTGAAGACTAAGTTGCAGTAGTAATAGTAAGCTTAACATGTTTGTTTATCTTTCTAGTTTATTTATAGTTTATTCTGAAACAATGTTTCAGAGCAATAGATCAAATGCAGTATACTGCACCTAAGAGGCAGATACTCATATTAAAATGGTAGATTTAACCTAAAATAGATGTATAAAGTATAGTATTAAATAGGTCTATTTAAATTTATAATACTGCACCTTAACAAGAGTCAAATCAAGTATAGCACCCAAAAGCTTTATATAGTCCTGTTTAAATGTAAAAATTAAACTTAAAAGGAGATAAATAAGTTATAGCACACAATTTCATAAAATAGGTCTATTTTAATTTAGAATATTAAACCTTAATTTATAAATATATTTTTATAAATAGTATATTATAATACAAAGTAGGTGTATTATAATATACATATTTTAGACTTAGTATACTATAGAAGATTATTGTTTATTTGTTTCAAAAATATCAAAACAATTTAGACTCGATGGACACTTTTATTCTCAAATTAATTTCGTAATTTGAAAGCTTTCAAACATTTTATTCCATTTTTAATATCTTCAATTCAAGGGACCATGTTCATAGCAGACTACCTATATTTCTATTATTTAACTATTAGAGACTGTCTCTACTTGGTAGCAGAGATGATTTGTATAGCTGGATTCGATTTCTTCTTCTTTTATAGTATAACTATTCCTTTTGGGTTTGCTATCAGTATACTATTTCTTCTAAACAATTTCTTTTTCTTGATAAGAATACTTCTATATTGGAGTATCTGTCCTACTAATGGTATAGCAGTCGATGAGATTATTCCTAAGAGCAAGTATTCTCTAAAGAAGAGGAGTGTCAAGGGGTTGAATGTTTTTGTAGCTGATGAGATTAAGCGAAAGAATAAAGACAAAGAAGTACACTGTGAAACATGCAAGACATTAATGCCAGCAAGATCTTATCATTGCCCTAAGTGCAACAAGTGCTTCTTGAAGTTTGATCACCACAATTCTGTGTTTAATTGTTGCATTGGCTTCCACAACTACAAAGCTTTCATACAGCTTATAGTGGTTGCTTGTAATACATTCCTTACTGAACTCCTTATAATCACTCTATACATGAAATATGCTGTCTGGGAACCAAACTATATGATTCTAACCATTTCTACACTTACAATACTATTTATCCTTGTTATATACTTCTACTATCTTTTTGTAATATTTCTTCCGTTAGTATTCCGCAATGAGACATACAACGAGTACTTAGCCATTAATAAATTCTTAGACGAAGGTGTTTTTAGCTCTGATATATTAGATCCAGATGTAGAGATGGAGGACGATAATAGAGATCGATATACTCTTAATCCTTACAATATTGACCCAGTAGAAAACATCAGATCAGTATTTGGATATCATAGTATTGATTTTATCTCTCTTAAATTCTCACCTGGTGATGGAATGAGCTTTAAAAAGAGATCTGATGAACTTGAGAAAATAATCTTTAATTAATATTAAATCTAAAATCATCAATATTAAATCTAAAATCATCAATATTAAACCTTAAATCATCAATATTAAATTCACATCAAATCAATTTAATTAAATAAAACAATACTATTCATTCTTAAAAAACAATTCTTCTACTTCTGAATCTCCATTATTAGGTCTAAGAACTTCAGCAACAACATCACTTGCTTCTGTATCGTCTTCTGAACTTACATACTCTTCTTTATTTGCGTTGTAGGCTTCTATGGCTCTTTTAAGGACTGTTGTTTTATCAAGAGCCTTTATTGCATTCCAGAAACTTACATTCTCAATATTAAGAAAGGCTATCTTAACCGCCAATTCATTGTCTTTGTTGTTGCTTTCGTATTTACCAAGGCCAAATGATCTATCATCAAAATCATCCATGAAAACAGAGTACTTAGCTTTGAAATCGGAATCTATCTTGTCGTAATTTACATTATCTGTATTAACCTGTACTTTACACTTCTTGGGGATTCCTTTGTAAGTCCAGTGGATTGTTACAGAAGACGGTGCCATTGAAACGTGTCTTCTTTTTTCAAAATCACTTGGGAATTTATCTTCCCGAATAATCTTTCTGTTTCTACTCTGTTTATTGATGTTCCTGTACGAATCCACAGCTCTCTGTATCAGACCCTTCTTCCCATACAGCAGCACTGGGTTGAGAGATACAAAAGCCCAAGCCAGTCTGTTGCACTCTGTCTCATACTCCCACCTGTTTCCGTTGTACATCTCATAGGGTAGATTGGCTCTCGGGTATACACAATTATCAGCTTTGAACTTCTCATTGAGTTTAGAAATATCTACACTATCTATATCGAATCTCACACAGAATTCATTATCTTCCAAGTCTGTCTTGGGCATTGCATTCAAAGCCGATTCGCTTACCTTCGTATTGTATTTAAAGCACAGCCTCTCTTCTCCATCTACAAATCTTGTGTAGGGCTGTGAAGCTGGCAGATTTACAATTTTTCTGTTGGCATTCTTCTTGTTCTCATCATTCTTTCTTTTTTTTCTTTTCTCCTTCTTTTTCTTCAAACCATACATTCTGTACTTGAGCTCGTCGTCGTTCTTGTAGGACATCGGGTTGTTTGGAGAGTAGAAATCGTCTTCTACGAACTTACTCAGCTTGAGGGAGTTTACTTCATTTTCATCGTGTCCCTTCTCGAGCAATTCATCCTCACTCTCTTCTTTAAACTGAAAATTGGATATGTTCTGTGTTGTGCTTACCATTTTTAACCCCTAAATTTTTTAAAAAAAAATCGACTTTTAAATATTTTGTTTATCCTTTAACAAAAGGAGTTGATTGGAGAATGGCTTTAATCAAATCAATAGGGGCTTGTAAAGATAATTAAAAGATAAGAAATTTGATATGAAGATCTTAGATAGCCCAATCTTAAATAATTATAACTGAAAGATAAGCTATAGATAATTAAATCTTAATTTCTCAAGCAATTCTTTTTAAATAATTATAACGAAAGATAAGCTATAGATAATTAAATCTTAATTTCTCAAGCAATTCTTTTTAAATAATTATAACGAAAGATAAGCTATAGATAATTAAATCTTAATTTC
>SBJO01000081.1:0-18575 GCA_015832245.1 Nosema granulosis
AGTAATAATTTGTATTAATAATTTGTAGTAATAATTTGTATTAATAATTTGTATTAATAATTTGTATTAATAATTTTTTATATTTTTTTGTATTAATAATTTGTAGTAATAATTTGTATTAATAATTTGTTATATTTTTTTGTATTAATAATTTGTTATATTTTTTTGTAGTAAATAATTTGTTATATTTTTTTGTTTGAGAATTTTGTCTCCCCCATGTTTTTCAAAAGCAGTAATTATTCCGTTACAGACTTCTCAACGTCTTTCTTCACAACAATGTCTTCTAACGATAGTCCTATCAAGTTTGTAGTTTTCTCAGACAACAAAATCTTCTTTACACAAGAAAATCTCATATATAAATATGGGAAAAAGAATATAAAGAAGGTGAACAAATTTGATGATAAAATTTCAGCATTTCGAGAGTTTGACGAAATACTGCTGGCAGGAGATACGAGAGGGAATATCAAGGTCATTGGCAATAAAAATATTGTTCTTAGGAGCTATAGTGAGCATCATGACAAGATCAACGACTTTGCTCTGTACAAAAAGAGCATCCTTCTTTCGTGTTCCAACGATGGCTCAATAAGAGTGTTTGATATTCGCAAAGACAAATCGATCAAAGAGATCTCTGGGTTTAAAGACCATGTAAGATGCTGCAAGATAAATGGGGATATTTTATACTGTGGGACTATGAACAACCAAATTTATGCAATTGATTTGACCACCTTTGAAATTACGAATGTTTATGCAACGGAGTGTCCTGTCTACAAATTGGATGTAGTCGACGAGAAAACAGTAATATTTTCTAGTTTTAACAAAGTTTACGCGTTAAACTTGCAGAGCAAGAAACCAAAAGATCTCATCTCCCTTACTAAAGAAATTACTCATCTTAGTATCCAAGACTCAAATATATGTACTACATCGTTGGATGGATACCTAAGATCGTGGTCTACTACGGGCCTTCTTATCTCCCAGATAAACCTATACAATCCCATTCTCTCTGCTTCTATTTCCCAAAACAATCTTTTCTTTGGCTTAGAGAACGGAGACCTCTGCAAAGCAAATATCGAAGAAGAGGCAGAACAGAAGACAGAAGAAATTATAAATCCACGAATCAAAGCCTTCGAAAGACAAATCGATCAAGAAATTATAAGAAACAATATAGTGGATTCCAACAAAGTGGAAGCCTTAGTGAGAAAATATGCACATACAGAGGCTCTTAGATTCTGTCTTGAAGAGTACGATATCCAAAATATATTTTCTATCCTTCATTATCTACAGAAGGAGAACAAACTTACCAATGCTCTTACCTATATAGATAAAAAGTATATTTATATTCTATTGGATTTTATAATAGAAAACTTCTTTGTAGTAGATTTTTTCTATTTGTTTTACGACTGTTTGATGGGAATAACATCGATCTATCATCAGGACATCTACAACGAAGACAATCTTATGGAGAAAATTAATATATTAAGAGATCTTGTAGACCAAGAGACATATTTTCAAGAGAAATTGATAGAAACAGTTAGCCTTTACGAATGCTTTGAAGCAGATAAAACAATTTAATAATTAAATATTATAGTTGTTATAGTAAAGAATTAAATATTATAGTTGTTATAGTATCACAATTAAACATTATAGTTGTTATAGTAAAGAATTAAATATTATAGTTGTTATAGTATCACAATTAAACATTATAGTTGTTATAGTAAAGAATTAAATATTATGGTTGTTATAGTATCACAATTAAATATTATAGTTGTTATAGTATCACAATTAAATATTATAGTTGTTATAGTAAAGAATTAAATATTATAGTTGTTATAGTATCACAATTAAATATTATAGTTGTTATAGTATCACAATTAAATATTATAGTTGTTATAGTAAAGAATTAAATATTATGGTTGTTATAGTATCACAATTAAATATTATAGTTGTTATAGTAAAGGCTTAGTAATGTTTAATTTTCAATTAAACATATTTTAAAACTAATATTACAATCAATCAATAGTGTCCTATGCCAAATAATATCATTTTCGTTTTTTAACTTGTTTAAATTTTAAAGATCTCTTTTCCCCCTCAGAATGAACCAAAAACTTTTAAACAACCTTTCTAAGTCTCTAAAGTACTACAACTATGAAAATGCAAAGTTTGTGGCTTCTATTCTATACAGTAATGATCAAAAATACACTATTTTACTCCCAATTGTTTTGTATCTAGATGGGGAATATGCTAGAGCTATATTCTTCTTATCCGAAATGGATACATATACTTCAAATTTCTATTTGGCACTGTGTTATATCAAAATCAAGGAGTTTAAAAAGGCCATTGCAAATCTCAAGAAAATTATAAATGAAAAATGCAAAGAAGATGAACTGCTGGAGGCACCTTGTGATAGTCTGTTTATAGATAAAAAAGATAAAAGCTTCTTCAATGACATCCTTGGAGATCTATACGTCCAGGTTATGGAGAGAGATGACAGTATCAAAGCTTATACAGAGAGCTATATTCAAGAACCATTGTATTCTTCTATTGAGAACCTGCTTAGTGAGAATTTGATACCTATCTTTGATGAAAACAAAACTGCGTCTCCTGTTATGGAATATGTAAACGATATGCTAAACTATTACAACAACCAGAATGATTCGGTTTTAATTAAATACATAGACAGCGTACCTGGTATAGGCTCATACGTGCTATCAAACGTAGGTAGAAAATTGTTTGATCTTGGTATGATTAAAGAAAGCAAAAAGTGTTTCTATCTCCTAGTCTCAAAGGATCCGAAGTTCTTACTTAACATGGACTACTTCTCTACTGTCTTGTGGCATTCTGCTAACATTACAGATCTTGGAATCTTGTGTAAGAATCTAATTGCTAATGCTCCAGAAAGTCCCATTACATGGAAAGCACTAGGAAATTTCTACAACCACAAAAATGACTATCAAAGGAGTGTTTTGTGCTTTAAAAGGAGCTTGTATATTAAAAGTGAACACTATACAAATACTTTACTAGGATACGAATCTATTCAAAAGAACGAGTATGATACAGCACTTTCGTACTTCAGAAGATCCTGCTTCATGCTCAAGGACAACTACAAGGCTCTTTTTGGATGTGCTCTTGTTTTTGATAAGATGGAGAAAAAAGAACTAGCCGAGGCTCATTACAATGCTGCTTTGCAAAAAAATCCGAGAAACAAGCATATTAAAGTACTAGCTATGAAGTTTTATATTAGAAAAGGAGATATGGACACTGCTATACGAATTTATGCAGATGGTATGGAGTTCAATACAACTGAGGTTGAAAAACTAAAAGAAAGCACTCTTGATGGCAAAAGAAAGTTCAATGAGCTTGAAGAATTTCTAATTCTCGAATTTGCAGAGATTCTTCTTAAGCTCAATCTCGTGGAATATTCCAAGAAGGTTTTGAACATCGTAGAATCGAGAGGAGATACATACTATAAAAAGAAAGAAATGATTTATGAAAATAGTACAAACAAATAAATTTAATAATAATTAAATTTATTGGTCTATTTCATATTGTAGGTAAATGTCTATAAGTGTAAAATACAGATAAATTTAATACCAATTAAATTTATTGATTTATTTCATATTGTATATTACCATTTCAGTTTCTTTCTCTGAAAATCCACATTTTTTGTAAAAGGGTATGTTGTCTTTCTCACAGACTAAAGCTGTCTTGTAGCAACCGAGCTCTTCAGAGAGTTTTATAAGACGGGTGACAATCTTCTTGCCCAGTCCACACCCTCTTATGTTTTTATCCACCACAATGTCTTCGATATGTGCCTTTTTGACACATCCCCGAAGAAATTTATATTCAACAAACAAAGTCCCAGCCGCTACTACTTTGTTTTTTTCGATATCGATAATGACGTAGATGTGGTAGTCTTCCTTGTTTTGCAAGAGATTAAATCTGGACTCGAAGTCCTCTCTGGAAATATCGCAGGGAGTTGTCAGTTGGTTTAGACACTCTACAAACCCAATTTCATAGTCTCCCTTCTCCAGCTTTCTTGTAAGGAATTTGTTGTTTTCCATAATATGAGAGGCTGTTTTTTATAAATATTTTTTGTAACCAATAATTTTATGAGTTGCCGACAATATGAAAAAGGAGTGGTAATTTAATTAAATAAGAAATTAAAAGGTGCAAAACTTAACTAAAATGTAAGTTTTTATTAATATTTGTACAATCTGTAGCTTTTGAGAAGATATCAAAACACTATTGATTGTTTTTATATCAATTATGACTTCTGTAACCAAAAACTCTTCTTAGATGCATGAAGCTTAGCTTTGGTATCACCACCATAAAGAGAGATACCATGTAGATACAAAACATGTATTTGTTCCAATCCACGATCTTATTGACTATAATAAACAATATAACTGGATACAAAGACAGGAACCTCATGTGGATAGAACCTCCAGCTTGCTCGTTCAACTGTTCCCAAAATGTACAGTTGAAGTACTGGGAAGAGAAAGGATCTCCAACCTTCCAATGGAACAGAAGAAAGGTGAGGACATTGTACGTAAGAATTGTTGCTTGCCAGCTAAAGTTTTCTGTCATAAATTGTGCTAGAGTAAGCTTTATAACAGCTGTAAATATCACATGAATTGACCAACTACCTTTTTGGAAGACCCAAGATATATTTTCTGATACATCTACCCGATTGATCTTCATATCAAAACCACCACAATGTTTTTTATAAAACGACTGCCCAATAGCCAAAAATTAAAAAAATTATTGAATAATTTTAAAACGTGAAAGATTTAAAAGGGGATGGTCAAATGACATTGATAGCAATACATATTAATAGATTACAGTATTATTCTACATAAAAGTACTTCATTTATTCAACTACCAAATCTTTTTGAATATAAATCCTATGAAGCTTTCTTCCCCAAAATCTTTTACATTTCAAAATCACTTTAACTTTGTTTGCTTCTTTCTTGGTTTTTTCTCTTTAATTTCTTTGCTTTTATTACCTCGTTTTTTCTTCTCTATTTTCATTTCATAATCTGTTGATTCCTCTGTGTATTCAAATTTGTCCTTGGAGTTTTTATTTCTCCACCACTGTGCATTTGGGTTCTCAAACAAATTTCCACGAATATCTCTGTTTTTTGAAAACTTTGTTTGTACTTTTTTAACGGTTTTTTCTATTTTTTTATTGGATTTTTTTAAATTAACTCGTTTTTTCCTGTACAAAAAGCCTTGAAAATCTTCTTTTATCAGAGGAGATACATCTATAAGGATTTTCGCCAATGATTTGTAATCTGCTGGCTTCTTTTCTGTTATCTCCACAAGCTTCTTGTTACTTAGAATATAAAAGATCGATTCATCGTTCTCCATTGCAATATGCTCTCTATGCTTTATAATCTGTTCTAGGTATGGAGATTTCTTGGCTTTGAACTTGGACTTTATATATTTAGAAACAACAAGAGTTTTATTTTTCCCACTTTTATCTACAAACTCAAAGCCTTCTTTTTCTTCAACATAAATGTGTTCGTTGTTAATAGTTTTAGAATTTATCAATTTAGCAATCTTATCTATAAATGGAAATAGTATTTCTATTTTTTTAACTGCCCTTTCTAGTTCTTTATCAGTGAGTTTATTACATTCTTCCATGGTTTCTACACAATAAAATTTTCTCTCTATATTTTCTGTTGTTTTAATATCCAGTGTTTCTAATTTCTTTGTCAAATCATCAATTTTCTTCGTTCTTGTCGATTTGATTTTAAAAACACCATTCAAAAGGTTCAAATTCTTAACAATATCGATTTGTAATAAAAAAATGAGATATTTATCAATAG
Source organism: Nosema granulosis (assembly GCA_015832245.1). NCBI lineage: Eukaryota > Fungi > Microsporidia > Nosematidae > Nosema > Nosema granulosis. The sequence continues at coordinate 5,829 of SBJO01000081.1, forward strand.
GTCTTATCCTCCAATCAACATACATTTTATCTTGTAGATTAGTAGAGAGACCATTTTCAAAGACCGTAAAACAATTTATATTCTTAAAATCTTTAAGACATTTAAAATAAGATCCACGGGAAATAAATATCTTTTTAAATCTACAACCAAACAAATCCATTTCGATTATTTTTTCTCTAAATTGTAATGCGTCGATAATATAAATAGTCCCAAAAGGATCCAAAACTGTCAAAAAACAAAGAAACCCATTATAGCTTCTATAATTGTGGTAAAAGGCATCAACAACTATATATTCTGAACCTGAAAGTTCGTTTAGCTGGTCTTTTGTTTTAAGATAGGTTGTTTGATGATAATTGAAGATAGGTATCTCTTTAAATGTATGATTGCATTCTTTTGTATCAAAAACGGCACTTTCAACTTTGATTTTTTTTATACTATTTGATGTTATGGTTGTAATTGCCTCATTTTCAAAATTGTATTTGATATTATTGCGAATCTTTTTATCAATTTTTATAGATTGAAGCCTTTCTTTTACATTTTTTTCTGAATCCTTAAACATATCTTTGATTATTTCTATTTTCTGTTTAATATTGTCAAATTTGCTATCTTTTTGTATTTTGTTCTGGTTCATATACACTAAAAGACCATTTAACTTCTTTAGAAACTCTGCTGCTATGTCACATTTGTTCATTTTGGGGTTATTTATTACATGAAACATACCATTTTTAAAATCAAATATTATCTTAGTTTTTATATATAGTAATCTATTTTATTTTATATATAGTAATCTATTTTATATTATATATAGTAATCTATTTTATATTTTATATCATAAATTTATATATACATAATAGAAAATAAAACATCTTTAACTCATAAAATGAAGATATGCTAGTTTTTTTTGATTTCAAATACGAGATCCTTGCAAAATGATGTTTTAGATTTTATTTCTGGTAAAAACCAATTTATATCATCTAACACTCCACTTTGCCACTTAATACATTTATTAAATGACATTATAGAAATTTATAACAATTGATAATATTCAATCACAGAGAACAAAAAGAGATGCAACATGTTTACATTGACTATATTAATTATTTATTGCTAAAATCTCTTTAAATATCATCATTTAATTATCAAATTAAGGAGAATACAACGCGGTATTTTAGATCCCTATGAAAAAGATTGAATCTCAAATAAAAGAGAAAATAAAAAACAATGTGGATCTGCTTAAAGACCATGGATATCTTTTAGAATATGCTGGTATAGACATAGAAGGAAGTTGTAGACCCGAAAATTGTATTTATAGCTACTACACCAACTGCACTGAGGACTTTGAAGAAATTGAACTTACATCCATAGCATTCTCAGAGAAAGACGTTAAAATTGAAGAAAACCACGTACCCAGGCTTGATATTAAGTATAGAAATCTTGTATACAATTTAAAAATAGTCACAAACCACGTTTTTAAACAACAGAAACATCTCAAGAAGCCTCACAATACTTGTTCAGTCTCTTTTTTTGACTATTCAAAAGCGTATCTTAAATTTCTACATTGTGTGAATTTAAATGATAGACGGTGTATAGAAATTTTTGACATGGAAACATTTTATACTATTTTTCATTACGATTACTTGGACGATAACATTATAGTCCTTATTAAGAGACTTATTGAAGACCCACTTAATTATTCCTCAGACAATAAGCAAGATTATATTGTTCTTTTGATATATGTTCTGGTATTTTGTACACAGCAGAAGCTAAAACATAGCCATTTGGTTTTTGAGAAGTTAAAAAACTGTATATTATTTGCTAAAAATAGCAATTGCTACAGCTTGAAGATAACAAATGACCTTTTTTTAGACAAGTACATTTTGAAATTAAGAAAAATAGAACTAGATAGTCCCTTTCAGATATATGAAGAGTCTTTGTTCCTTAATTATTTTTTTTCAAATTTTATAACAAAACCAAACTTAGATAAAGAAGTTTTTATTGATTTCCAAGGAAGATTGCACTACGCACTAAAGACCATCCCTCGAGAATTTACAATGTCATTTCTTAAAAACATATTTTTTAAACATTCTGTGTTGTTTACTTGTGTAAATGATCAGCAAATTATAAAAACCATCTTGGATTTTTATGAAAAAATATTGCAAAAATACAAAACAGAGGCCTTTTTAAGAAGCGTTTATGATCTTTTGGTGCTTCTAAGTCTTCAGGTTGAAGATTTGGAATTATTTAGATTTATTTCAAATGAATCTGTAAAGATTCTAAGAGATGAAAAATTTATTCTGTTAAAATTATTATCGATAGATAACTTTCAACAAATTCAGTCCCTTATCGAGACACACAAAGACTCTTTTAATTTGGTGAGACAAATTGTTGATCTATACTACAAACTTCTTTTGGTTATAAATAGTCCTGTTTTTATCATAGAAAAGAATAAGATGGAAGTGTTGGAGAGTATTTTAGATCTTCATATTTTCATTTTTAAAAATTTGCAGTCAAATTTTATAATGAAATTTTTTAATAAACACGTAAAGGGGTTTATTACTATATTAGAAGAGGTCTATAGACGTTTAATGAACAATTTGGAAGAAGAGCGTGCTTTTGTATCCTTCAATCATAAATATTGGGATGCTTTATCAAAGATTGTCCTGCAAATACACAAATTTATAATTATGATAGATAATGAATCAAAGAAAGATAAAAAGAAGGTGAAAAGCAATCCTACAAACAAGACAGCTGATCTTTTACTCAGTACAATCTACAAAATAGAAGAAAGGCTTTCAACTGTCTTTGTAAATGACGATATTAAGATCCTTAAATCAAGATCTTTTGAAGTGACTGACATTGTAAAAGGAAAAGAGGTCTAATTTTTTAATATACAAGCATCAAATTGATAATAAAAACAGGTGGCTTACATTTTATTTGTGGAAAATCTAAAGCATTCATTCCTAGAATTATTTATATCGATAAAAAAGGATACCAAACAAAAAGCAAAGAAGAACACAGACAACAGTCAAAGATCTGGGAGATGTTTGATCGACATTGCTTGAGTAAAAACTTGTAGCACCAAATCTTCTAAGATTCGAATTCCGAGCTCCAGCCTCAACAATTCTAACGGGCTTCGTATATTTTGCAAAAGCAGAGTTCTTTTTTATATTGAATTCATGTGATTTGCCATTCAACAAAATCTCCTCCAAAGACACATGCTCTCTACAAACAGGACACTTTCTGGGGGCATCACAAGATTGGCACCAATATTCAAAACAGCCACTGCAGAAGTAGTGTCCACAAGCAGTAACAATTTGTGTTTCTTTTATGCCCATGCAAATTATGCATTTGGATATGGGGATGGTTGCTTTGGACATGGTTCTATCCTTGCTTCTTCTCCTATTTTTCATTATACCGCACGAATCACCCAGTATGGCTCTGATTTCATCTTCTTCTTCGATCATCTCTATGGGCTAATAAAATAGCAATCGATAAATAATAAGTCTCGAATTTGCTTATGAAAAATCATAAAATAGAGGGAAACATTTAAATTCGATATTTTAATTTGTTTATAAATATTCAAAATAAATTCTTAATGGTGCTTTTAACTTTCATTTTTGATATATCAGGTAATCATTGGACATAGCATGTCACAGTACAAAAATAGATAAATTTTGACAAAATTTTTAAATCGTCTTTTTAACGTTATTAATAGAACATGTTATTAATCCACGTTTTATTAATCAATGTTTTATTCAATGTTTTATTAATCAATATTTTATTCAATGTTTTATTAATCAATATTTTATTAATATTTTTAGAATACAAAAAATCCTTTAAAAACATTAGAAATTATCTTTTTAACGTTCTTTGCTTCTCGGGATTATCAACAATCTTCTCAGATGTTAGCAATCCCTTTGACTCTTTAATTTGATGAACAAAATCACTAAAATCTAATTTGAAAATAAATCCGTGCTCTATTGTTTTGATATAGGCTGTTCCTCTGGATCGAATTCCTATTACTTCTAAGAAGTCTTCGTATATAAAATGAGGAATGAATGTGTTTATCGTGTAAAAGGCTGTGCTTGCATCGTATTCCTCGTTTATTAAAATATACCTAAATCGATTAATTCCGTTATAAATTCGACCAACATATTGTTTTCCTATTGAAATTCCACATCTATAAAAATATGCTGTTATAGAAGGCCACGTCTTCAAGTACGTTTCTTTTATATTATTTTTAAGCAACCTAAATAGATTGTCTTTATCCACATCTTCATGTTTTTCTACCACATCAACTTCAAAATATGTCTGTTTAATACTCTCTCTGATAACTGGACCACAACTTACAAAGATGTTCAAAACACTTTCAATTGTCCCAGAGAGATTTTCTGTTGATTTTATATTAAAGATGTTACCATTGCTATTCAACTCTGGTGATTTGTCAAAGATACCATCAATTTTGATTTTCATCTTGAAGTCTTCGTCCTCAAACTCTTCAAAACACTCTCGTTTGGCATATTCACAAAAAATGAGATCGGATTCAGCCTTGCTTACTTCAATTTTTGAATTCTTTATATCAATAAGAAGCTTTTCTACTTGGACTTTGCCACTGGCTAGAACTTCCAATTCGTTAAACTTATTTACTTTTAGTTTCAAGCACTGTTCTGTATTGATAATAATCCTCAAAAGAGATTTTAAATTATTAAGCATGTTTTCATCTTTCAAAATTAGTTTGGTTTTGTAAAAAGGTGTGTGTTTTTCTAAATATTTATAGGAGATGTTGCTTTTTGAGCATAGCAATGTATTTTTCTTTAACTTTCCTCGAACACATATCAGCTTAGAACCAGTGACAGTGTCAACCTTCTTGTATGAGCCTATACCAAATAGAAACATTTCTTCTATAACAACACGGTCTCCATTGTTGTATAGTTCATCTCCAACGGATACCGAGCCTTGAAACAGCCTGGCTATAAACATCATATTCTCTCTTGTGTATAAATTTGGGTCCTTCAACAGAGCTAATGATACAAAAAGAAGAGTGTCTTCTTCATTTATTTGCTCTTCTATTCTGAGTGGTGTCTTTTGAGACATTATATTTTTCATTAAATTTTGTTTAGAAAACGTGGACTCTATAGAATCAAAGACAATATCACCAAGAGGCATCATTGTAGATAAAATACTTTTTCTGTTCTTATTTTTGATTTTCCATTTTCCACATATTCCATCTACGTCTTCAGTTGCAATCTTCTTCTCAATAATGTAAATAAACTTGATAGCACCTTTTAAATTGCATCGTTCGGTTCCTAAAGTGTTCTTTGCATGGTTGTAGTTGATACCAAAACACAAAGTAGCACAACTAAGTATAACATTATTATTCTCCCAGGAAAATAACTCTTCACCAATCATAGCATTTGCAGATTTAATAACATTGAAAATGGTATCATAAGCATCATTCTCTTCTTCGATCTTGTCTATTTTATTAATTACTAGAATTGCAGAATCATGAGCTATGTAGTTAATTAAAGAGTATGTACGTGGTGTAATTCCTTCTATTGCATCAATAAGAATCAAAAAACAGTCAGAAAGCACAGAATTGTTCTCAACAAGGAATTCCAAATCTGCATGTCCTGGTGTATCGATTATAATATGCTCCACTTCGTTATTGAGCAAGGTTATAGCACTTAACTTCAAAGTAATTCCCCTTTCCTGCTCATCCTCTCGGGAGTCCATGTATCTAAGATCCCCAGCAAGTGTTTTAGAAATACGCCCTTGTGTTGCTACTAAGCTGTCTATTAGAGTTGTTTTTCCATGATCAACGTGGGCTACTACACCTGTTATAATCGTCTTTTTTATTTCCATGGGGATGACTTTGTAACAGCAAATATATATTTTTATCGAAATCTATTTTGAAACATTTATCACACAAACAAAATTATAAGCCGTCTTACAAATTTTTTCTTAGGAATTTTACTTAGGAATTTTTCTTAAAGATTTTTTCTTAAGAATTTTTTCTTAGAATTTTTTCTTAAAGATTTTTCTTAGAAATTTTTAATGGAAAATTTACTTAGGAATTTTTCTTAAAGATTTTTTCTTAAAGATTTTTTAACGTTTCAATTAAATTCAAAAAGCATTTCTTTAGGTGCAATTGAAAACCCATCAAAATGGAAAATAACCAAGAGAATTCTTCCGGTGATGACAACCCATTTAATAGTAGCACAGAAGAAATAAATGTAAAAGAAGTAGAAAACAAGGAAGCTTTAGACAGCCGTCCAAAAGATGTTTTGTCAATGGATCCTTCTATATTGAGGCTGAACAATAAGCTCTTGAGTGATATAAAAAACCTTAGTATCCATGAAGATGGTAAGGATGATCCTAGTTATGATATTCTTCATATTGAAGACCATTCTTTAATGGACGAATCTTCTATTGATGATAGTAATAAGACAGCCTATAAAGATGATATGGTCTACCTTTCAAACATTTATGACATCTTCAATAAAGTAAATACGAAGCTTGATAATATGATGGACAAGATGTTTGTGGACAAAAGAATCATTAGAGACATCCACAAAGACGCTCTTGAAGAAAATTTATCCTCAATCGTAAAACATACCAAAAATATTCTCTCAGACGAAGAAGCAAAAGAAATCTCTTTGAGTAGCGTTAAAGATATTTTAGAAGAATTTCCGAAAGTTTTTAAGCAAATAGAAGACGATTTATTAGAAATCTCAAAACTTAAAAATGAGTACGAAACTTATATTGAAAAATATCTTTCTATAAGTAAAAATATAAATAAAGACGTAGAAGACATTAAGATAAATATTGAAAACAAATTGAGAGACTTTGTCTTGGTTTTCAATGGAATCAATTCAACTTATCAAATTAAATTAGCAAAAGAAGAAAACAATAAAGATAATTCAGGTTCACCGCTTGGATTTGATAATGTTGACAGCTTGTTTAACTCAGTTGTAGAGAATTTCATAAAAATCAATAACGAAAACAATAAACTAAGCGAAGAATTAGACAATCTCAAAACCAATAGAGACATAAACACAATGAACAAGATTATTGAAAACAATAAGAAGACCATCAAAAAGCTTCAAGATGAAAATGTGTCTTTTTCAAACGCTGTGAATAAACTAAATGAAATAAATATAAAATTGAAGAAAGAATGCGTATTGATATCAAGCGAATATAAAAAACTAGCTGAAACAAACAAAGAAAGAAAAAGAACGATAGAAAAGCAGAAAAGGGTTATCGAACTGCTACAAAGCAAACTTGGTGAAAATTTGACTTCTCCACTTGAGGAAATTAAATACAAAATGGAGAAATTAAAAACAGAAATTGCCAAGGAGAAAGATCCAGAGAAGAAAAACAACTTGATAAAAAACTTTGAGGACACGGAAAGGAGGCTAAAAGATTTCGAACACATTTACAACAAAAAATAATAAACCTGAATTTAATTAACCGTTATCTCAAATCTGAGATTTTCGAAGATTGAAGAAAATCACCAAGTTATTTCCAATAACTTCACTTGCTCTTGATTAATTTTACTTTCTTGTCATAAAAACTTTGAGGACACGAAATGATTTCGAACACATTTACAACAAAAAATAATAAACCTGAATTTAATTAACCGTTATCTCAAATCTGAGATTTTCGAAGATTGAAGAAAATCACCAAGTTATTTCCAATAACTTCACTTGCTCTTGATTAATTTTACTTTCTTGTCATAAAAACTTTGAGGACACGAAATGATTTCGAACACATTTACAACAAAAAATAATAAACCTGAATTTAATTAACCGTTATCTCAAATCTGAGATTTTCGAAGATTGAAGAAAATCACCAAGTTCTTTTGAAGATCCTCCTACGAATTTTCCTTCACTTTTGATCACTTCTACACTTTTGTCGTGAATAAAAAGGATCTTGTCAAATTTGTTTATAAGCTCTAAATTGTGTATGATCATTACAACAGTAGCATCTGGTTTGGAAACAAAGGCATTTAGAACGTTAAGTTCAGATTGTTTGTCTAGGGCCGACGTGGGTTCATCAAGGACGAAAACCTTTTTATCATTTAATATTGCTCTTATAATTAAAATTTTCTGTCTTTCTCCACCACTCAGCAGCTTGCCTCTCTCACCTACAAAGGTCTCAAAACCCTTCTCAAGTTTTGAGAATGTTTCATAGCACCCAAACAGCTTAGATAATTTGTAAATTTCTTCGTTTGAAACATTTTTTGAACCGTATTTCATATTATAAATAACGGATTCCTCAAATAAAAATCCATTTTGTGGAATGTAAGTGACCGTATTTCGAAATGACTCCTCACTGATATCTTGGACATCCATACCATCCATCATTATTGTGCCTTCGTATTTCTCGAATCTCAACATCAATTTAATCAATGTGCTTTTCCCGACACCATTTTTGCCAATAATTGCCACTTTTTCGCCTTTCTTTATCTCAAAACTGAGATTGGTAAACATCAATTTATTTTCATATGAAAAATTAACATTTACAAAATCAATTTTATCATTAAAAGTCGTATTTGTAAATGTTTCTTTTTTTTCTTCTTTCTTTCCGACTATTTCGAATGTTGATTTTGCGTTTATCATTGCCTGTGTAAATCGAGAGTACATGAAGCCAAGATTTCCAAGGCAGTTGTTTAGTGTCCTAGAAATCGATATAAAGAATACCAGATCAGAAGCAGACAATGAATTGCTGAGATAGCCTCTCACTCCCATTAGGATTATAGATGTGCTTTGAAACAGAAAAATTGTTTTTTGAGAAAAATTAAGAACATACAGAGCTCTCCACAAAGTATTTGCATTGGACTGGATATTAATTAGCTTTTCATCATATCGAGACACTTCTAAATCAGTTGTTCCATAAGAATATATCGTCTCGTGGTTTATTAGACTGTCCTGCAATTTATTATTAGAGACATTTTCAGCAGTATTCAGCTTTCTTCTGATATTTGTTCTCCAGATGGCAATGCCAATGGTCAAAAGTGCATAAAAAATTACAGAAAGTATGATGATAGAACATGGATAGAGGCCAAGCTTTTTAAATACAGAAACAGACACGAATGACAAAGTACATATCACTGGAAACACATTTACAACCAGAACTTCTACTAATTCACTGGATGCTTTGCTTTTTCTGTCGATTATTGATTGTATTTTCCCACTTCCAATGTTGTTAAAGACTTTCGGACTGAGTTCAATAAATTGTCTGAATGTGTTTCTATTAGTAGTTCTAAAAATATATTGAACAACACCGGTAAAAACGAATCCTACGACTTCACTGAGAAAGGCTGAGCTGATAATAAAGTAGAAGTAGTACTTGAGAGCCTCACTGCTATCTTTCTTCTCCCCAATGTTTTTCGAAAGTTGTCTTACAATTTCACTTACTTGAACTTCTAAATATGCAGCTGTGATTGTTGCTAGTAGCGTAGGCAGCAATAGATATCTAAATATCGCCAGATTGAACACATTCTCCACAAATACTTCGTAAATAATTTCGTAATTTGTTATATTGCTCATTTGAAATCTATGGTGTTTGTTTTTTGAAAAATTTATATTCTGTATGAAACGAAAAACAAACAAACACTGAAAGTGAAACCAACCTTATCAAAGAAAAAATCGTTCAAAAATTTGTTAAAATTTTGACATTTTTAGAAGTTTAATGAAATTATATATTGAAAAAATGTTGAAAAAATATATTAAAAAAAATGTTGAAAAAATGTTGAAAAAAATGTTGAAATTATATATTGAAAAAATATTGAAAAAATATTAATAAAAATGTTATTATATATTGAAAAAAATGTTAAAAAAAATGTTGAAAAAATATTAATAAAAATATTAATAAAAATGTTGAAAAAAACGATCAACAAATTTTAATTTTTTTTAGTCACAGCAGTTTTAAAAACGATCTTTAATTATTTTACTCATCAAAAATACCTTTAAGCTTCATTTTGTTATCTACATTCTCAATGGTTTGAACTCTTTTATCTTTTACCAAAAGAACCTTATCAAACATATGGAGAAGATCTAAATTGTGGAGAATCATCACAACAGTCTTGTCGGAATACTCTGACATGATTTTTGTTATAACTTCGGATTCTGCAATCTTATCAAGAGCAGATGTTGGTTCATCAAGCAATAGCACCTTAGAATCCTTCAAGAGAGCTCTCATAAATAATACCTTCTGTCTTTCTCCACCAGAGAGTAGTCTTCCTCGTTCTCCTACGTAGGAATCGTATCCCTTTGATAATTTCTGAATAGATTCGTGGATGTTTAGTTTCTTTGCTAAAACGTAGATTTCTTCGTCAGATACAAATTTGTTTCCATATTTAATATTATACTTAATTGTACCATCAAAGAGATATGTATTTTGTGTAGCATAAGAAAAAACCTTTCTGTAGTGTGTTTCGTGTATATTGTTGATGTCTACTCCATCTAAAAGTATCTGACCTTCGTGTTTGTAGAATTTAAGAAGCACCTTTAAGAGTGTAGACTTCCCCGTTCCATTCTTTCCAATGATAGCCACTTTCTCCCCTTTGTTAATTTTAAAATTCATGTTTTCAAACAACTTTGTAGATCTGTATGCAAACGAGACATCTTTAAACTCGATAGCCTTTTCTAATGTAACATTCCTCACCACTTTATCATTATACTCACTGTTCTGGTTTCCAAAGTGTCCTGATTTTGCATTCAGGAATCCTTGAATATACTTCGTGTATAGTGTTCCCATTTCAGCCAATGCACAATTTAACGTCTTTGAAATCGACAAATAATAAATCAATTCTTTTGCATCTATCTTTGAAGATAGTCGTCCATAGACACCGAGAATGACAATTACAGCTGTTTGTATCACAAAAAGAGATTTCTGTAGAAAGTATAAAAAGTATAAATACCGCGAGTTTAAAATTGCAAATTTCTCAACAGGAATCTGTGTGCTATCAAAAGTATCAATGGCACTTTCTTGTCTGTTATATGCTATTATAGTTTCTTGATTTGAAAGGTAGTCTTGTAATTTATTTGAGGACACGTCTAGGGCTTGATTATAGGATTTTTTAATGTTCATTCTTAGAACTGAAAATATTACTGTGACGAAGACGTATAGAACCCCCGAGATAAGCATCACTATCAATGCATCTCTCCCGAGATTCAAGTAAACTGAACAAAATGCGGTAAATGATAAAATTACAACTGGAAGTAAACTTGTAAAAGTATATTCTATAATATCACCATAAGCTCTGCTTCTTCTTTCTATGATCATTTGTATCTCACCATTTCCTATGGCACTATACGACTCTGGGTCTAGTGATATGTAGTAATTGAAAGCTTCAACACCAACAACTTTATACACATATTGAATGGGACCACTAAATGCCATAGCTGTAAATTCAGTAATAATAATATTCCCAGAATAGCATAGCATGTACAAAATAATGTTTTTCGTCAGGCCGTGTGAGTTAACCAAGTCATTTGTTACGCTTTTTGCTAGATAGCTAGAGTGTACTTCTAGAAATGATGCTAAGAACGTAAATAACAATACTGGGGGCACTGAATATCTGATATATGGGATATTATACCCGTATGTCACAAGAGCATTGTAAAGAACATCTTTATTTGTCACTGCTTCCATTCTTTTTTACCCCTACAAGGTAAATTAAGTTATATTTGTTTTTTTTTGATTAAAAAAAAGAACATCAAAAAACATTGTAAATAAGATATAATAAATAAAGCCATGTATTTGTAATAAAGTACCTCTTAGAGCTCTTTAAGGATTATAAATGTAGGTCTTCCGTGAGGACATTTCCATGGATTTACAAGTCTACTAAGATTAGACACCACATTGCACATTTTTGCATGCGTTAAATTCTCCCCGATCATCACACTAGATCTACAAGCTTTCGTAGCGTATATGTCATGAAGCTTGTCAAAGTTAATTACATCATTTTTTAAATTTTCAAGAATACCGTTGAAATCTTCCATATTAAACACAACATCTCCTAAACAAGGAATTGTTGTTATTTCTTTGTTCTTAATTTCAAATCCAAACCTGTCAAACACTGCTATATTTTCTTGAACATAAAGATCTTCTATTGGTGTCAGAGAAAGCTTGATTGGGAGGATAAGCTTTTGTTTCTGTATCTTCATTGTTTTTTGAAGTGCTTCGTAGTTATAAATTTCGTCTGCTGCATGTTGATCTACTAAAATCAGAAAGGTTCTCTCATTTTTTTTTAGACTTGTTAAAATAAAACCGTTATTAAATTGCCCAATAATTTTCATTTGGTTAAAATCTGATTTTGTAATAAAAATGTCAGGTGTAGAATTCTCAAGAAATCTAAGAAATGTAAAGGCTGTGGTCGAAAGCTTAAAATCGTCTTTTGCTACGTCTACAAATTTTTCACTTTTAGGACTTTGGAGAAACCCAACGTATTCATCAGTTTCCGAATCTAATTTATTTAAAAGTTGTTGGGTTGCCTTTTCTTGTTTATCTACAAAAGGATTAGTTAATACGCTTGTGTCCAAATTGCTATCTTTGATGAGAGAAGAAAATTTTTGTGTCGAAAATCGTGCAGAAACTCCCCTTAAAAGTGGTGAAAATGTTTTCTCGGCGGTGTCTTGGGACACAAAAGGTGTTTCTTTGGAATTAATTTCATCGTCAAGCATCTTTTGGTATGTTGCACCTAAATGAATATCTTCATTAGTTGTGAAAGGTGTTAAAACA
>SBJO01000082.1:0-20659 GCA_015832245.1 Nosema granulosis
GTGGGGTTTCTATATCTCTGGAAGTCCAAAAAGGGCCTAGACACTGAGGCTAGTAAGAAAATCTAAACGTAAAACATAACCCAATAAATTTATTTTTCCAAGTTAACAAATAATATTAAAAAATAATATTAACAAATAATATTAACAAATAATTATACCTATATTTAATATTTTAATACTATATTTAATATTTTAATACTATATTTAATATTTTATGTCCATTCTGAGAAGATGCACATGTAAAGAGCTTGTACAGCTTTAAATCTTACTTCATCATCCTCACTCTTTGTGAGTTCAAAAAGTATATCTCTTACTTTGTATTTATTAAGAACAGTGTTTATCGTAGGATCAGCTTTAACTAGCATATAAATATCATTGCAAGCTAGTGATATCCAATTGTTCTTGTGTGATTTGAGATACTTCTTCAGCACCTTTATAACCTCTACCTTGTTCTTCAGTAGCACTGGTAGTCCATTTATCCAGAACATCTGATCGTAGTGGAACTCTCCCTCGTCTAGTACTCCCTTGTACAGATCTTCTAAGTAGGAATGTACGCTGTATCTTTGCTGTTCTTCTGTAAGTAGAGAATATGCTTCCATCAAGCTTTCTTTTAGATCGGTATCATTCAGATTCAAGTCCTTAAGATTGGTTGTTATATGCTTCAGTGTGGAGATCCTCCCAATACGAAGCTTGTAGCTTGATTTCAGGATGTTGACTACAATCATATAGCAAATCCTCAGGATCTTCTCTCTCGATCGCTCTTCTAGACAGCTTACTATGGTGTCTAAGAATGGGACCAGGAGCTCTACTACAGTATCCTCGAAGGACAGTACATAGACTACAAGCAGGATCTGGTACTGTACTTCTTTGATGTGGCAGTAGTTGATCATGGCTCCTAAAATTGTTTTATCTTTGGCTATGGTCCTTATACGCTCTCTGTTGTCGAACTCTGTCGAGGACTTGCAGGACACAAACCTACCTAGGAACGTGTAGAGCTGGTTCAGCTCCTCGTAGGAATCTGTCTCTCTTAGATAGAATCTATAGAAGACCACGTATTCTTCTCTGTGGATCTTGTTCATGTATATATTAGTAAGTAACTCACAGGCTTTCATTCTGATATACACATGCTTAGATTTTAGAAGCTTTATAAGAGCTTCCTCTTCAAACTTAGCAGGATGCTTGAATAGGATGTACTGGCTAGCCTCAGAGTCTTCCAAAAGGATATCAACAGGTGTCCTGAGCATTTCTTCCTCGTCTATATTCTTGAAGTGGTCCAAAAATCTTCTTTTTTCGATAGATTCAAGAAACATACAACCCTTAGAATATTTTTTATTTTGAAGTATTTGAAGTGTGAAATATGAAACTTATTTGTAAAAGTTTTAAATTGATTTGTAGAAGTTTTAAATTGATTTGTAAAAGTTTCAAATTGATTTGTAAAAGTTTCAAATTGATTTGTAGAAGTTTCAAATTGATTTGTAGAAGTTTCAAATTGAGTTGTAAAAGTTTCAAATTGAGTTGTGTTTAGAAAAGGTGTGTTTGAAAATGTTTTTAACTGAAAATTTTAAACAATAGAAAATTTTTAGACCATAGAAAATTTTAGACCATAGAAAATTTTTATCTCGTCATTTTTTAAACCAATAATTTTTATCAACAAATGGAGTTTTTGAAATGTTTTCAGCTAAAATTTTTATTGACAAATTGTCCCATGTCAATCAAAGATATTAAAGATAAAATAGATAGTATTTTACCTCTAAGTATAGCCCAAACAGAGTGGGACAATGTTGGTGTTTTGATAAATACTGGGAGCCAATGTAGCAATATTCTATTGGCTATAGATGTAACAGAAGAAGTCATTAATGAATGTTTAGAGAAGAATATAAAAAACATTGTTTCTTACCATCCAGTAATATTCAGACCTATTAAAAATATCTATGAAAATGATATTGTCTCTTTTCTAATAAGAAACCAGATCAATGTTTTTGTCCCACACACCTCTTGGGATCCTACAATCAACAACTATATTTATAATTTATTCAATGAAGGTTGTTTACTAGAAAACTGTGGGAGAAATACACGGGCTATAGGGGATGTCATCAGTATTCTAAAAAAAGAAACAGGTCTAAATTATTTGAGAGTAGCCCTAAACAAATATCATAATATGAATACCACTCTACCTACTATGGCAGTAGGGGCTGGATCAGCTTTTAGATACCACGATCTAAAGAATAGTCTGATTGTATCAGGAGAGATGGACCATCATGTAATTTTACATTTTCTTAGAAATTATAATACCGTTATCTTGCTAGAGCATAGCAATAGTGAGAGAATAGCTTTGCCTTATATCAAAAATCTTCTTAAAGAAGCATTGAAAGATTATAAAATTTATATTAGTAATAAGGATAAGGATCCTATAAGTATAATTTAAACATATTATTAAATTAAAATTTATAACTGTTATTAAATTAATATGAAAATTGCAATTGTTATTAAATATAATTTAAACATATTATTAAATTAAAAATTGCAACTGTTATTAAATTTTAATATTACTACTCCACGTATGAATTATAGGACAAATAATTGGAATATGAAATATACATCCATCTAAACCAAGTAAGTTGAGAGAGATGTTCAAACATCATAAAAACAGGCTCAAAATAGTCTGAGAGCGAGACAATATAGTGCTTTTTGAAGATATTGAAATTTATAAAGTACTTTGATATCAAGTTGGTAGATTTCAAGAACATAGTTTTGCAATAGATTGATTTTGAGAATAATATAGCAGCATGGTAGCAAGAGATATGGTTTCTATGCCCAGAAACCCCCTGAGAATCAAAAGTAATTAGTGTTTTGAAAGGACTAGTTAGGTAAGTAACATAGAGGACATCTACTATATCCTGAGTATCCCAATTAGCATTGTCTTGGAAGTTTAGCAGGATAAGTTCAAAGCCATATTTTGAGCATAGCTTGGTCATTTCTTGCTTCCTTACTGTTCCAAGTCCATCGTAGTCCCCATGACTAAGGCAGATGATCTTGATTCTACCTCTAAGATTTAAAAGAGTAGGAGCAAAGAACATAGACTCGTCATCTGGATGAGCTATAAGGAGTACATAGTTTCCTGTAGTATTGGGAGGTTCATGGAATAGCCTTTGAATATTCCTAAATACAAACATTAATACTAGAGTTATTAAAAACATAATAAACGAGGGGTAACTGTAAAGTATAAACATTGAAGAATATTGAAAAATATATAGTATAAATATATAGTACAAAGTATATGGTATATAAAATATATGGTACAAAGTATATGGTATATAAAATATATGGTACAATGTATATATTATAAATATATGGTACAATGTATATATTATAAATATATGGTACAATGTATATATTATAAATATATGGTATAAATATATATTATAAATATATGGTATATAGTAAAGTATATAGTACAAAGTATATATTATAAATATATGGTAAACTCCTACTTAATATAGTACCAATGTATATAAATAACCACTTTACAATTTTTATATTTAATAAAATATGTTAGACTGGAGGAAGTCGTTTGTATCACCAAAATCATTACCCCGAGAGATTATTCATATTTAATATCTGTGTAGATTAACTAATGGATAGATATTTTGAATAAGAGCTATATTTGATAGGGACGAATGGTTCTCCATAACAATCCTCTCCAGTCTTGTAATTCTTTCTTCTAAGAGACTGTTTTTTATCTTTAAAAACTTGTTCTCATTAGCAAGACGTTCTAATTCTCTGTTCTTCTTCTCTGCACTCTTCCGTGCTGCTATTCTGTTTTTAATTCGTACCGCTTGTTTCTCTTTGTCTTCTTCTATGACCGGCCTCCTCATAATTCTTCTATGGGGTATTTTTTTACAATTCTTATCTCCACCCATGTGCTTTGATACAAACATCTCCTGTGATTTCGATCTAGAAAAACTAGAACGCAGTGGCTTTGAAGGCTTCTGCATCACAAAATCTGTAGAGCTTGCTGATCTCAAGAAAAATTTGGATTGGAAAATCCCAAAGGCCAATAAAAAAATTTATAGAAAATTGGAGTTGGTTCTCCCAAATACAAACACTCTGCCTTTGAAGACCATAGAGAAGTACGACGTGTACTGCATCAAAGTAAAGGATTGTGAAGGTCTGGAGAAGGTTATAGAACTGGATCCAGATATGATAGCATTTGATTTCACAGTACTTCAGAAGTTCAAAGTGAGACATTTAAGACTGGCCATTAAAAGAAACATCTACTTTGAGATCAAGCTTGTGGATTCATTGTACAATAAAGCAACTAGACTCGTGTGGATGTACAACGTAGCAGAATTTTTGAGAATTGTAAAATACAAGAATGTTGTGTTTTCTAGTGGTGCTAAAATATGGACAGAGATTAGAGAACCAGAGGATTTCTTAGATTTAATAATGTTTTTTGGATTTACTAAGAAAAAGGCTGAGAAAATTCTCAACAATTCAAGATCACTGTTGGAATCCTGTGCAATGAAGAGATTTTGTTTTAAAGATTGTATAATTAGTAATATTAACGAAAGCTCTTTAAAGAAAGATTTTATAATAGATACAGTTTTTAAATAAAACAGATGCTTGTTGAACGTTTAATATAACTGATAAAATATTTTTAAGTTTAATAATTAATTTTAAAGTTTAATAATTAATTTTTAAGTAATAATTAATTTTTAAGTAATAATTAATTAAACTATAACCAACTTTGTTAATTTATAAAATGAACATTGTCTCCTTCGAAATAAATGATATCTTGTAAAGACAATTGAATTAAAACATTTCTTACATCTTCTTCTTCGATTTCAAGATTCTGATCAAGTCTACTTAGAATATCATTGACAGTTACTGTCATTAAAGTCTCATTCTCCAATCTAATCTCATATAATAAATTAATAATAAGATCTTTTTTGACATTCTCATTCTCTACTCTGGATAGATCTTGTGTTATTGCTTCTCTTGCTTCTGTTTCTTCATCGTAGTGAATATCTTCTTCTATTTCTACTTCTCTCTTTGTTCTCTTTTGGGTTTTTACAACCTTTTGAAACAGTGTGCTTTTTAGCATCTCAAGAATAACGGTAACATCATATTCATCAACAGTCTCGGACAATCTTAACTTCGCATGTGCAGTAGACAGTCTAATCATCGTTTCTAACATTCTAGGGGTGACTGATACTATCTGATCCTTCCTGTTTTTACCTTGTCTCAGTGCAGTATACTCACTGATGATCAATTTAGAAGCCTCCTTGGTCATTACTGGTCTTTTGGCCTTACAATACTGGATATAAGCTCTAAATAGCTCGTGTAAATTGTTTTCTTCGTCTGTTTGGTGGATAGTATGTGTTTTCACAACATGTTTGGCAATATTTTGATCCAATTGATAGTCAGACTTATCTAAAGTTATGAAAATTAAATCAAATCTTGTCAATAAACTCTCAGGAAGCCTGACATTCTCTTGAGGAGGTCTATTTTCTCTGTATTGTCCCCAAATTGGATTTGCGGCTGCCAAAACTGAGCATCTGGCATTTAAAGTTGTATGAATACCAGCCTTAGAGATGGTAACTGTCTGTTGTTCCATCACTTCGTGTATAGCAACTCTATCCATATCATTCATTTTATCAAACTCATCGATACAAACAACACCTCTGTCTGCAAGAACCATTGCACCCGCTTCTAATCTTTTATCTCCAGTATCTTTATCCATCACAACAGCAGCTGTCAATCCAACACCACTTGATCCTTTACCAGTAGTAGCTACAGAAACTGGAGTAGTATGGTAGACGTATCTTAGCAATTGGCTTTTGGCCGTAGATGGGTCTCCCACTAGGAGAATATTGATATCCCCTCTGATCCTACTACCGTTCTTCATTACCAATTCATTTCCTCCCACTAACAACAAAGCCAGTGCCTTTTTAATATTATCATAACCGTAAATACTCGGAGCTATTAGCTGATACAGATCTGTTTTACTGGCAAATGAATTAAAAGCAGTGATTACAAAGTCATTAAGAACAATCTCATTCTCTTTTGTCCTCTGTTCAATATTGTTAGCAATCAAAACTGTTCTAAATTTGTTTGGGAACACATTGTTTCCAAAAACCATACTCTTATATATACCATAAGCTTTGATTCTATCTCCTGGTTTGACAGAGTCTACTAGGTCAAAGGTTAAGATAACTTCTATAGATCTTGGTAGTTGGCCAGGCGGAGCATTTTCAGGAAGCTCTTGTAAGACGACAGTTTGAAAATCAAAATATTCAGATAGGCCAAATTCAGTAGACAAAACGTATCCATCAGCATCTCTAGTTGGGTAAACAGTATTTGTTAGTGGTAGCTTGGTTATCATAGTTGAGTCTCTGTAGTCCTTAGAATAGAATATATTTCTAACAGTGTTGTAATGAACACTCTTCATAACTTTTGGTCTACAAATGGAACAAGAGGTGACAATTCCTTCGATACAAATCATTCTCCCTATAAAGGTGCTGCTTAGAGATCTTGGATTTACAAAATTCTCTCCAAAGGACCCACAAGCTCCAAAAAATATTCGAGATGAAGTGATTCTATAGAATTCCTCTTCTATGTATGGAACTAAATTACAAGGATCCTTCAAAAGCTCAGTGGCCAAGTTCCTGTCATAATCTCTGATATCATTGAGATTGAAAATCATTCTATCCTCATTCGATTGAGATTTTTTCATCAGTATTTCAGTATAGTCTTCGTCTGATTCTGTTTTATAATCAGACATAAACAATCTAAATCTTTCAAGTAGATCTTCCATGGGGTTTATAATCATAGGTTATTAAAAAATTTAAGAAAAAATAACTGTCATTCAAAATGTTTTTTTAATAGATTTTTTAGATTGTGGTATGAGGCATTATCCCATGAATTGTACTTGTTATGGTCTTTTTTAATATTTTCCAAGACTTCCAAAAAGTATTGTTGATTCTCCTCTTTAACCTTTTCATCAAACATATTTTCTTTATCTCCAAACAAGACTTTGTTAAAGTCCTGAATCATAGTAGAAAATATACTGAGTTTAATATCCGAAATTACTTCTAAGTTTGATTTTAAAATGTTTTTAAATTTTTCAGTTCTCAGAAGATTCAGAATAATTGCTGAAAATTCTTGTTTTTTAAAAATTTCTTGCAAAATTTGAATACAAAATCCAGCCATTTTCTTGTCCTCTTTCAAAGCAGAGGAAGCTGATAAAACTTTTTTGTATTTTTTCAAGAGAGTAGGATCCTTCAAGGCTTCCACTTCATCACTGTGGAGTTTTTTGAGGAATAAAGAACTCTTTTTCTTTTCTAGATAATTTTTGATGTTTTGATCTTTCATCAGAATCAAGATTATTTTATTGTACAAGGTACCTCTAGACGTCTCAAAAACAATTGAACGAAGCAATCCTTTAAATTTCTTGATATCTTTGTAGATGTTATCAATTTCTTTGGTGAGAGCTGTTGAATCAAACACAATGTCTCTAATTTTTTGGTTTTGATCCAATCGTATGTTATACCAAACTACAATATCATTTTCTTTAACAAAAAATGGTACAGAAAGACCTTTGGCCTCCCTAGAAAATGAAAAGAGTGTGGAAACATTCTTATCACTTATTAAATCTTGAAAGCGGGTCCTTAATGTTTCAAATTTTGCAATATAATCAATGTCTTTTCCAATATAATCAATGTCTTTTCCAATATAATCAATGTCTTTTTTATTATTGGCTTTTATAAAATCTTCATACAATCTCAAATCAAGAACAATATCACCAGAAATATTCTTTAGGCATTTAGCAAGGCTTCCATTTAATTTATCAAAATCAATTTCGAAACTTTTGCTTAGACTAAAAATATCTGCTTTTGTAATTTTATTGCATTCTGGATTTGTTTCGACGTAGATCAAGCTTGTTTCATAGAATTTCAGAACTATTTTCTCTTTCTTTTCTTTAGTATCGTGAAAATACACAACTGGTGTAGCTTTACTTAATTGTTCTTTGAAAGATTCAAATAGCTCCATAAAATCAACCGTACTGATTAGCGAGTGTGTTCTTTGAATCAGGAAAAGTATTTTTAAAATCTTGGTCATGGGGATTAGTCTAATTAAAAATGTAAATTAATTTTCTTTCGTTTTCACTGATGAAAATTTCTATTAAGTTGTTTTTTAGGATTTAAAACTTCTTTATAGACACACTTTTTCAATTTTTGTAATTTACATTTCATTAATCAATTTAAAAAATAAAATTGAAAAATCCTTTGTCTTTTTAAAGAATAGGAGTGATTTTTAAATATAAATGTGTCATTACAAAGATATTTTGAGCAACTCATAATTATAGATGCAATTTCTAAAGGCAATATTGTTATCGATATAAAATATTTAATTTTTAAAAATTATTTATCATTTGTTTACAGTGAATTTACCTAAAAACACACGTTAAGATGTTTTTAATAGACTAAATAGCTACAGGCAAAAAAGGCGTACAAATCTTTTATATCACGATTCATCAGAAGGCATTTTCAATAGTCTACCCCTCTGAAATTTCTGGTAATAAACTATTACTAAATGTTTTCTTTGTATAAAAAGACTTAAATTATTTCAAATAACAGAAAATAATGTTCTCTCTTCCTTCGGCTATAAAATCTATCTATGCAGCTATAAACAAGAAAAACAGAATTTTAAAAATATTACCCAAACAAGCATGAGGATTTTCTTTATATTAATGTCAGCTTAATGTATAGAGACACATTCTGTCTTGTCGTAGCCAACTATACATCTAAAACGATTAAGTGCTACACTTAAAAGTAAATAAGATGTTTTAAATGGTAGAATGTATTTCACAAATAGAAGAAAAACGTAGTTATGAGTAGAAAATATGATACACAGTACATAATATTTATAAAAACATGAAGTCTTAATTTTTTGCTATACCAATTTTCTATTCACCAGACGTGTTTCAATAAAAATGTTAATTGTATATTAAAAACTATGCACATGTCAATATCTAAAATTAAATTATGTCATTTTTTTCTGTAAAATAAACACAGAATTTATGTGTTTTAAAAGCCTCATTTATAGTAGAAGTTCAAAAAGTAACGTTTTTAGAAGCATATTAATTCTACATTTCTATGGACAACTAGTTTTAGATGCCAACAAAATATTTGTATCAATTAGATTTCTCAACCTTTTTCTTACAAATAAAAAAATAGCCAGAGCGGGGTTCGAACCCGCGCCTCCGAAGAGAATGGCACCTTAAGCCACCGCCTTAGACCACTCGGCCATCTGACTGATAAACGTCAAAAAACTTATAATTGATGATACAAGAATTACTTGGACTTGGTTTCATTTAGTACCAATCATATTTATCCTCAGTCTATCAGTTTACAAGACAAAAATAAATATTACCCCCTTTATATGGGAAATATCAATAGTGCAATATTGTGTGAAGAAGAGATTGAGGCTATTAAAAGCACAACAGTATTCGAATATGCGGAGATAGAACATTTGTTTGAGAGGTTTTTGTATCTAGATAAGATGAATTATGGCTATTTGACCTACAATGAATTAAATAACATCCCAGAATTTGAAATAAATCCATTCAACAAGCTTATTATAAATGCTCTGGAGAAGAAGATGGATTATGAAAACATTTCTTTTCCTTGTTTTTTGAGTTTTTTGGAGATTTTTCACAGGAAAACAGATAAAATTATTCGAATACAATTTCTTTTTGATATTTTCGATCTAAATAGAGATGGTAGATTGTGTAAGTCTGTTTTGAATAGAATTTGTATGCTGATGGGTAAGAGTGGACATGGAGAAGCAGAGTATGTTTTAGAGATATTTGATAGAAACAACAAAGGCTTTCTTGATATGAATGATTTTATATTCTTCTATGATTCAGATCCTAATATAGAGAAGAATATGGTTATCGACTACTCTAAGAATATAAAGCAACCACAAAAAGTTGGGTTTTTAGATATAATTGTTCCCAGTTGGTCTAAGAAGAGTGAATAATTCTAAGCAGAGTGAATAATTCTAAGTAGACTTGAATAATTCTAAGCAGACTTGAATAATTCTAAGCAGAGTGAATAATTCTAAGCAGACTTGAATAATTCTAAGAAGACTTGAATAATTCTAAGAAGAGTGAATAATTCTAAGCAGAGTGAATAATTCTAAGCAGACTTGAATAATTCTAAGCAGACTTGAATAATTCTAAGAAGAGTGAATAATTCTAAGAAGAGTGAATAATTTAATGTAATAAATATTTATGTTTGGTTTCTTTTTACAAAAACTAATCTTAGTGTGTTTGCTAATTGTAAATCCTACTTTTTTCCTTTCTCAAGCTTTGTAAATAAAAAAAGCTAAGAACACACCCTAATGTTTTTTAAGCAGAAGCCCGACAAGCATATCGAAGAGGATGAAGATCTCGAAACTCTTGTTCTGAGACTAGAAACCTCCTCGTACACAGAAGATAAAATTGATACATTGCAATTATTATATGAGTTTTCTAGGAAAGATCCAATATCCACCGGTACTTACTCCTTAAATGCTATCTTAGATTCTATAAAAGACCTAGATGATATACATTATAGTATTCAAATATTGCTTACAGTATTTAGATCTATCCATTCATTGGAGTTTACTGATTTGTTTCTTAAAAGAGATGAAAACATCGAAATTTTGGTAGAAAATTCCTCAAAGGACCCAGAGAAGGTCTATGAGATTCTTAGTATTATGGCAGAGAATGATAGGTTTAAAGAAAGACTACTATTGTGCAAGAATATATCCTATTATCTTGTAAGTGGTCTTGATGAAAATAGATATGAGGTATTGCAAAAGGTTATTCCAGTAAGCGAACAATTTAGAAAGCAATTGCTTTTTGAAGGAATCTTTGAAAAAATAGAATCAAAACTAGAAGCTAGATATTCAGAGTGGTGTATGCTTCTTATAGAAATGCTTTTGGAGGACAAACATTTCAATCAAAATTATTTTATAGAAACAGCCTGGACTGTAATTCTGAATTATATTGATACAAGAGCTACTGATGTTTTTAGGCTACTCAACTGTCTTGTAGATAATACAAATGGGAATATTCAATACATAAAGAAAAACGTTTATAAATTTGTCTCTTTTGATTTGGCTATTAAGAAAAAACAGTACAATTTCATATACTCTATGATTTACAATGATCTATTCTTTCTCAAAGAATTTATTGGAATATATAACAAGTACACTTTCAAAGAAATAACAAATAGTTTTCTTAAACAATATGCAAAAGATGTAAATGTAGAAAAATTAGACGTAAAAGATATAGAAAACTTGGGTGTAGAAACTGAAAACAATGTAGTACAAGACAATATCAACAAGACTTATCTTATCATCTACTACATTCTAAATAATGAAACAATTTCTTTTAATGAAAATCAGAATTCTGCTCTTTTATTAATCTCTGAAGTTTTAATCTATAGTAATAGCTTTGGGCAATATCCAGTAAATATTAATACAGCAAGTGAAATTAATAGTCTCCTGTACAAGAATATTACTAAAGATCTCTCTCTTTTTTATAAACTACTACTGATACTTACTGTTAGAGATATTCCCACAGAAAACTGTATTAGAGAGAATATTAATATTGATATCAACACAGTTCTCTTCATTTTATTTAGTTTTGATACTTCTAGAGTAGAACCAATTTCTCAATCTATTTTAGAAGTTATCAATGATGATTCTAAAGATGCGCTTTCTAAAGATGCGCTTTCTAAAGATGAGCATTTAAAATGGTTTTGTATCCTTCTGTGTCTAATGCACAACATCAGGCTTAACTTCAATAATGCTTGTTGTTTAAAATACCTTAGAAAGATTAGAAATCTTCTTTCGTCTCCTGATATCAAGAAAGAAATGTTTTTGCTAGACGATTGTATTAATATTTTACTTGATAAAGTAAATGAACTGGTTTTGAAGTATTCTGAGAGATGTACAAAAGAAGATCTGCTAAATTATACTTTGAAATAAAGAATGACATCAAAACTTTAAAATTTAATGTCAATTGTCGTAAATAAAACTCTTTTATTAATTGTTGACTTTAGGTTAAGAGAAAATATTTAAATATTTAAAGCTGCTCCGAACGATCAGTACAGAATATGCAGCGATTAGGACGCTACGACATCAAAACTTTAAAATTTAATATTAAAACTTTAAAATTTAATTTAATAACTAGATGTTTCTTTATTTAAAATCTCTAAAAATTGTTTTATATCGCTTTCTTTTGATAAGAAATGATCTCCGTTTATTTCATAAACTGTAGAATTTTCAATACAGCTTAGTTTCTTTGTAATATTTTCTATTGCAAATTCATCATTTTCTGATACTAAAAAGATCAATTTTACCTTTAGAGGATTTAATTTCTTATAGAAGGCATCTTCTAGATAAGAACTAAAGAGATCTTCATTGCCAAAAGGTTTGAGAAGACTTGTATACCTCTCTGCAGTAATATAATTACAATCATGTTGGAAAGGCAAGACACCCACAAAACTCTCTGCCAGTTCTAAATTCTTATCTAGGTCTGGATTTATAGATCTCTCATACTCAACATCACTCACAGCTCCTTGTAGAATACACAGTATTACATTCGACTTATTTTTAATATATTTCATAATTACTTGGCACCCAGTAGAGTTGCCTATCAGTATAATTTTACCTTTTATAGAGTCCAATAACTTCTCTAAATCTTCTAAATCATCTTCTATCTTATAAATTCCATAGTTTGGATGAGATCTAAAAAGTGGAATATAAAACCCAAATCGTTTTGATCTGCAAAACACATTTAAATGGTCAACATAGGGAAGATTCAGCATATTAAACATCAATCCACCAATCAAAACTACATTGTATTCAGAATTTATACCATTAGAATAACTTATTAGATTTCTAGTTTCATCATACATATAGATTGTCCCATCAAGTTTCATTTCTGTGGGAATGTTTTTTGTATTCTTTTCAAAATAAACAAACAAAATGATAAAAAAGATTTATATTTTCAATGAGAATGGAGAAAATAGAATAATTCGTACATTTAGAGATACTCTAAGCAACGAGGAGATCCAAAAGAAGATATCGGAGGATATTAGTACCAATTTTATAAGGTTAGAAAAGGAAAGTATAATTTTTAGGAGATATAACAAGATTGTTATCTCATTAGTTGTAGAAAATGAGAATGAAATGTATTGTTTAAGTATAATTAGCTTGCTGATGGAGCTTCTTAATAGATTATTCAAAAACATTACCGAACTACATTTGATTTACCATTTCAAAGATATTTACGAACTCCTAGATAAATTTATAGCTGGTGGATATGTAATAGAAACAGATCCAGATAGAATAATATTAAGAGAAGATATATTCCCTAATAAAAGTAATTGAAAAATAGTAAAAAATACTGATAAATCTATACTTACTCAGTTTTATTATTGAAATTTTTATATTCCCCAATAAAAGTAATTGAAAAATAGTAAAAAATACTGATAAATCTATACTTACTCAGTTTTATTATTGAAATTTTTATATTCCCTAATAAAAGTAATTGAAAAATAGTAAAAAATACTGATAAATCTATACTTACTCAGTTTTATTATTGACATTTTTATATTCCCCAATAAAAGTAATTGAAAAATAGTAAAAAATACTGATAAATCTATACTTACTCAGTTTTATTATTGAAATTTTTATATTCACCAATAAAAGTAATTGAAATTGAAAAATAGTAAAAAATACTGATAAATCTATACTTACTCAGTTTTATTATTGAAATTTTTATATTCACCAATAAAAGTAATTGAAATTGAAAAATAGTAAAAAATACTGATAAATCTATACTTACTCAGTTTTATTATTGACATTTTCTTCGTTTATATTTTCCTTGTTTTTATTGTCCACAATCTCTTGAATCTTCTTTATAAACTTAAAGGTATCCCTGTTGGAGTTCTGGAGTGCAGACTTGATTGGTGTAAGAATTCTGGATTTACTAGCTGGTGAACTGAATATTTTAGGGTTGTAACGGACATTTTTTCTTGGTGTGGCTAACCCTGCCTTGAGTGTAGATTTTTCCTCCTCTTTTTTAAAGATAGGTGTATCTTCATCAGGCAACTGTTTGTTTTCTTTCTCTGCCATGGGGGTGTATTTTCTAAACATTGAAAAATGAAATTGAAAATAAAATATTTTAATTATTTTTTATTTATTAGATCTCCTTTTCTGTTTAACTATAACTGTCTCATTCTGAAGAATTGTATTGTTTCCCAGGACTTCTTCTGCTCTCAAGACCTCTAGTTTGCTTACTGAGACACCTATCTTATCATAGATATCTTTTTTTATTTCTTTAACTGTACAGCTATCATACTCAAAACGTGTGTTGTCTTTTTTTAATGAACTGTCTAGAATTACAATAACTTTATTCTGCTTGTTCAATTCCAACTTGATATGATCTTCTATTTCTTCTTCGGGTATAGTTTTACCACAGATAGGACATTTTCTGGAAGATATTAGTATATATTTACCATCTGTAAATTTGTAGTAGGGTTTGCTGTGAGAGACTGTACTTATTAGTTTGAAGTCTATGTATCTAGTGACGGTCTTCCTGTGCTTAAAAAAGTTGTATTGTTTGTTAGTAGACAGTTGAAGATAAGCTCTTTGATAAGCTTTTGTAATTTCTAGATACTTAGAGTTAACGGTAGTTTTATCAATAACTTGTTTTATGATTTCCTCTTTTATATCTTCTTCTATGTCAAATAGCACTGAAAAGACCATGGGTTTATTAGTAATAGATTGTGGTATTTTTTAACCCTATGAAAAAGACACCTTATGAGTTTCTAAGAGAGCAGATAAACACCACAGTAGAAGTTTACACACTCAACAATAAAAAATACTTAGGAGAGCTGAAGGGGGTGGATAGTTGTGTAAATGTACAACTCAACAATGCAATGGAATATCAAGATGGTAAGGAAGAATGTGTATTCCTTGGTACAACTGTTATCAATGGTGGAAATGTAGCTTTTTTTAATATACTCAAATAATAAAAAGTGTTAATATTTTATATAAATGTGAAATGTTTGTAATAAATTAATTGTAAATTTTTAAATATACACAAATAATAAAAAGTGTTAATATTTTATATAAATGTGCAAAGTGTTAATATTTTATATAAATGTGAAATGTTTGTAATAAATTAATTGTAGATTTTTAAATATACACAAAAAAATTAACCATGATTATAATATTGTTACAATCCCCTTTTGATCTTTATTTAAATTTTACTAAACGATTTCTTTATATCAAAATATTTACAATGGGTTTAAAAAACTTAGGGCTTGTTCTTTAAATTTGTTTGTTTAAATTTCCGTCATAAATTTTAATCATCTCCTTTTTCAAATATTTAAAAATTTTTAATGAGGAGGGGTAAGAAAAATGACTACGAAGCCAAACAAAACTAGTTCGTTCACATTCAGACTTTTTAAATGGTCAGCATTCATTCTTGTAGCAGCATTCATCCTATATCCAGCTCTACAAGTACTTACTGTATTTTTTGGTAAGATCAATCCCAAGCTACGTGCTAGAGTATTCATGTCCTACAGAGTGAAGTATGCAGATCCCATGATGCTGAATGGTAGATACAAATCTATCAAGGAGAATGCATATCCTACAGATCCTCTCCGAGTAAAATTCAACAAAATTGCACAAGACAAAAAGACTGGTGTACTGACTAAGTACCCCTACCCAGAGCACTTCCCCAGAGAACCAGAATGGAACTTCACCCTCTGTGACGAGGCCTATTATCTCCACTGGAATGTTAGAGTAAATGTTTGCAAGTTCTTAGAGAATAATCCCCAGGACAACCCTTTGAACTTAGTAAAGCTAAAGGATGGGGCAAAGGTAGATAAATATTTCAGGCAATATCCTAAGATGACTGATCAG
Organism: Nosema granulosis; assembly: GCA_015832245.1. NCBI lineage: Eukaryota > Fungi > Microsporidia > Nosematidae > Nosema > Nosema granulosis. The sequence continues at coordinate 15,994 of SBJO01000082.1, forward strand.
GAGTACAAGGAGCTGTTTACAGGAGTAGACAACAAGGATGGAAAGGGCTGGGGCAATGCAGCTACCTCTTTTATTGATCTTTTGTTAAATATCATTGAGAAACCAAACGAGTATACCGTAGAAGAAGACAAAGTTTCTGAGAAGCTTGAAAATGAGCTCATTGAATTCATTGAGAAGCTTGGATACGAAGACTTCAAATCAGATGATAAAAAGAAACAAATCAAAGAATTCTTTATTAAATATGGAGAAGCCTACCCCACAGTCTTCCATTCTGCTATCTATTCAAGATGCTTCTATTTCTTCATGTTCTTGACAATCAACGGAGAATTTGACTTTTCTGAGATTGAGAAGAAGGCTGATGGAAAGCTTTCTGAGATGAAGATCGAGGAGTACAACAAGAGAGCAATGTCTATCATGGCTAATGTATTTGCACAGATCTTTGCTAAGGTCTACCAAGAATCTTGGAAGTATGAACTTACCGATGCTAACTTTAGAGAAAAAATTACACAATGGTTTGGACCAAAACAGAAGGTTGATGATATTGCTGACCAATCAGAAAACATCGAGAAAGTCAAAGAGCTTCTAAAGAAAAACAAAGCTCTCCTTGCAGCTGCAGGTGGAAATTAAATAAATTTATTAATTTTAAAAATTGTCTAAAGAAAAAAATGTGTGTAAAAAAATTGTCTAAAGAAAAAAATGTGTGTAAAAAAATTGTTTGAAGAAAAAAATGTGTGTAAAAAAAGTCTGAAGAAAAAAATGTGTGTAAAGAAATTGTTTGAGAAATATATTTTATTTACAGTGTGTAAACTATACACACACTTCATCTATCAATACTATTTTAATAAGGGAAACTTGATTGCATCTAGTTATCTTATAGATTGGAGTAAGTTATTGCTTTACTTCTAATTACAGTATGAATTTAAAGTATAGTTGAAAATGAAACATTATATTTTTTTGATTGCAGTTACTAAGATTAAATATAATCTAAAGCACCCTGAATGTAGACAAGTATACAGCCAACATCAATTAATATTCAGGTTGGCATCTCTCAAATATCTAAACTCTACCATTTCAATATAAACTTCAGTTTGGGCTCAAGTGTTTAATTTTAAAAACTCAGCAATTTCAAAAATTTTGTTTTTTAGTAGTTGTAGAAATCACCCTTATAATAACGTAAGATAAATATTTTTTAAATTTTTATTAACATCATAAAAACGTACACATTTATTTCTAATCATCACTTCTTCTGTTTTATTTTTGTAAAGAAATGATAATCCAATTAAATCGTTTAATATTATTTTGTTATACGTAAAGATCAAGCCAATATATCTTATTTTAAATATCAATATATCAATTTCAAAAACAAAATTCCCTTTTTGATACGAAAATTACACTGCTAAAACAAAACATGTATTTATTTTTTATGTTGTCTGCTTAAATTTTCAAAAACGGGTTAATTAATTCAAAAGTATAAATTTTAATTTTTTTTCTCTTTTATGAGAAAATTTCTAATTATCAAAACAGCTTTTCTTTCTTCTAGTATTTCTGAATATATCTTTACTGACGAAGAACTAGATAAAATAGATTTAATAATAAAAAATAATTTAGAAGATATAAAGAGTGATTACACAAACTCTCCTTTGGTAGATAATGAAACACAGTTGAGTATGAATATTGAATCAAACAATCAAGAAACACATCCTTCATTTTCTTCTTTGAAAGATTCTCATTGTGAAAATCAATTTTATTTTAACGGTTTAGAAAAACGTTATACAAATCTTGTTGATTGTCAAAACAAAGTAGAGGATTCTACTGTGTTTAAAACTCAACCCCCGATAAGTACTCATAATCCTCAAATAGAGATTAAATCAAACAACGAAGCACCAGCTTCATGTTCTACTTTGAAAGATAATCTCAAAATTCAAAATTTAGAACATTCTTTTCATTATAATGTGAATTTAAACTTGAGAAGGCTAGTTGGCTGTGCTTCTAAGATTTTATCAAATATCAATATATTGTTACACTGCACTTCTATCGTGAGAGTAAAAAGAAATCACAAAAAGAATGTTGATGATTTAAATAACATCAAAAAACACCTTATGAGTAAGCAAGTTTTATTTACTAAGTCAATGAGAATGGAGTTTGATAACCTTCGAAAATTCATTCAAGAAAGACTAGAACAAAATATCTCCTTAGTTACGATTTTAGGGAGAATTTCAAAAAATTACAAACGATATAAAATTATTAAAAATCAAGAAGTCTTTTTTATGATCATTTTTGAACTACAAAAGATAAGATATACTCTCAAAAATAAAATTTCTCTGCTAATGATATCTTTGATTGGGACAAATGTAATTAATATTCCTGCGTTTAAGATAATAAGAGGAAGAGAGAGTAGAAACAACATTTACATGATAAAAATATTGTGTATCTTGATATACACGAATACATTTGCCAGTCTTTCTAATATCGAAGAAGTTAATAATATAACAGAAACACTTTCCTGTAGTTACATATTTTTGAGCATGCACCTAACAAATGAATGGAAAAAGATTTTTTATGAAGGTTTAAAAAAGAATATTGCTAGAGATGGAATTATTAATGAACAAAATATAATATTTTTAATCGGAGTAATTGGTAGGACATCCTTTTGCTCTTTTAAAAACAGTCTTTTAAATTATAAAATTGATGATGGTGAGAAAAATAAGAAAGTAGATAGGATGGGCTTACTTGTTGATTCTTGTAATATCTTCACAGAGATATATCAAACTCTTATTGAGAAAATGCGCTTTTATCCAGAACAATAAAAAGTTCTCTTAAATATTTTACTTATATAAACACCATTAGTGTTAAATGATGGTGCCTTAATATTAAAAATGATTTCTTGTTGCTTGGAAATAATAAAAAATCAACTTAAGTTTTATAAAAATTATTAAATATAGAAGATAGTTATAATTGTAGATTAATTCTAGCTTAAGAATGATATTTAATAGCGTATAATGTTGGATTTGTGGTCATTTTTTTAATAACAGCTAGTTAGAGGGAATGTGTTTGAATTAAAGGATTTAAAGATTAGCAACCGATTTCTTCGTGTCGAGTGCACTCAGTGAGTGTGCTAATCCTACGAACCCTCATAGTTAAACTCTCCAATGACATCTTAAGTACTCTGATTGGTACAATCTTCGATGCGTTTATCAAGATTCAACACCCTTCTATAGCTTTGGTGGTAAGTTGTCACCAGGTCATCACGTAGAGGATCATCCTATTTTAAACATATACAGATCGCCGCAATGGTTTGCAAGAAGATCATATTTTTTCTTCTTTTCTACTTCAACTGCGTGGAGATGATCAAAACTAGTGATTTAACAATCAGGACCTCCTTCCTTAATTTATCAAGGATTAATATATCGGGCTTATTGTACTTAACCTTTATACTTTTGGTATACGGGTATCTACTCTAATCTCAGCTTGATCATTAGAGACACATTCTTGAAGGGAATAGTTACGGATTTTCTTTGACTTCGTTAGTCCGTAGTTTAAGCAATACTGAAAATAAATACATCTCAACACCTGTTATGTCGTTTCATGTAATCATGTGGTAGTATTCTATTACATAGAGTAGCCATGTGGTCTGGTCTGCCGACTTGAACTTGTAGTTACAGTGGGGGCCCTCTTTAATCCTTTTTCAAGAAAGATGTTTCTATCCTGAACTGCGCACAGTACTCCTTCCTCTCGAGGGTGCATGTTTTCATACTTAACCAGGTTAAAGAAACTTTAATAGATGCTAATGGTTCCTCTCTTAGCTTATACAGCTTTGCGTGGTTTATTTTTCCTTTTATCTCGCTGTATAGAGAAGATTTCTGTGCTTCATCAAGGGTGGAGACCTCATCTTTCATTTGTACTTGCGGCGAGGAAAGGGGTCAATTTTGATAGGTGAGAGTTTTCCTCCCCTTTCGTCTTCAGTATAGCCTTTATTCTTAATAATATTTCTTTGTTCAACTCGAGTGCTTTATGAAGTTAGAGGAGCATTCGCTCACTTCTGTGCTCAACACTTACAAGTCCCCTTCCGAGATCATTTCTAGGCAAATACAATCTCTCCTTCCATTCAGGTTGTTGATGTACGTGATGGTGAGTGTGAATACGTCGGATGTTTTCTTTAATTTTTTTGAACTGGTCTGGTTCTATTTTAACAATTCTAGATTATATCAATTTTTAAATTAATATCACAAAATCTTATTGATAAAAAAAACAAGAAATTATTTACAAACATTAAATATATCATAAATGATACAATGCACGCTTTCCTTTCTTACACAACATTTCTTTGTGAAATATGAGAAAGTATATTAACTGAATAAATTTATTATAAATAAAAATACCTTTACTTCAAGTTGAGTACTATAATTCTTACTCAGAATATACAACACATCCTATATAGAATCGAAAACTCCAAAAGAAAACAAATACTTATTAAAATCTACTATTATAAAATTAAAAATTCCTATCTACAGTTTGTAACAAAAAAAACCCAATCGCAATAAGACATAAAAAGTGATACTCAAAAAAAAGAGTAAATGTATTTTAATACATTGATTTATATTTGTAATTTTTCTGTGGGAACACTTTTTATGTGCAAATCCTCTTAATGTTGATTGTTAAGAAAAAC
>SBJO01000083.1:0-20508 GCA_015832245.1 Nosema granulosis
CCCACTCCTTTACTCTTACTAAAAAATTTTCAATTAGAAAATCCTGCAACTCTTGACTGATCAAAGAAGAAGCTTGTCTGAGAGTAACTACATCACAATCCTCCTGCATCTGAACCTTTGCCTTGACTCTCCTTGCCTCCTGTAATAAGTTTCTGGCCACTTGACCACGGGACCCTCTTGTATCCCCAGTACTCCTTGTGTTCGCCATGTAAGTCATTTATTAATTAGGGGTCAAAACCCCAACATTTTATATATATGATGATTGATTTTAATATATATTTGATTATATCATCCTGGAAAAATAGAACAAACCCCCCTTCTTTTGAAGTAGGGATAGCTACCAGTAGAGTAGACTTGCCTGTAAAGTCCTGGGTGTTATTAAAGATGTATTTTGTGAGTATTCAGACTGATCATTTATAATCTCTTTTGACCGGGTTCTTCTCTGGGAAGTACAAGCAAACTTTCAGACATCATAAAATCATTTGTGAATAAAATTTCTTCACGTACATTCTCTTCTCTCCTTTTTTTATCGGACATTGAAGTTAAAAATTATTACACATATATTGTGTAATAATTTTCCAACCTCACATACAATATATGTGTAATAAAAGCTTTAAGGGTTAAACAATAAACAACGTTTTTCTTTTGAGCAGTTTAATTAATTTGTAGTTAAAAAAATACGAATTTTGGCGCTAGGTCAAGTTTTAAGGGATCTCTAAATGAACTAGAAAAATAATTTAATAAAAGAAGTTTAATATCTTAATAAAGACCTTCTGAGGGTATCGAATTTATAATTAATGATATTTCTTTTTTTTCAAAAAAATTCCTTAAGAAACATTGGTACTCTATCATGATTTAACACTCATCTAGATCTATATTCGGTCTTAAAGTCGACTACATGTTTTCAATGTTGTTTGTATGGGAGAAGCAATTATAAATCCTTCTGAATGATTCACAACTAGATGTGTTGATCCAAAATTTGAACAGCAGATGGGTATGATGGGATATCCATCGGTAACATAATTTATCACAGGCTCTACTCTTATTCTGAAGAAGTCTTCTATAGTATCAGCACATCGATTAGGAAGGCGTTCAAAGACAACCCCACGGCAATTTCCCTCAACATCTCCTCATATTATCCACTGTATCCCAGTATATAGTCGTACAACTGAATGGATTAGTTATGATTATACCGTTATATATCGCAGTTTTATCATAATTTACTTTGATGTCATTTCGCTTTATGTTATATATATCTTCTGGCTTTGTCCCTATTTTATATAAGATTAGGTCTTTTAGGTTTAGGTAGGTGTTTTTAGATAGATAGGTAGGTTGAGTTTGGGGCTTGGTAAATATAATATTAAAAATCCAACAATATATAGTTCTTAAAACTATATAGTAGTCAACAACAATTTTACCAAATCTAAACCCTTTCTTTCTTTAAAAACAAAAATTCCCTATATTTCTTATTTCTGCATATGTATATTCTCTTGGTGGGATTTTATGAATGAATTTCAGAAATTGTCTTCACAGAGGGCTTAAAGGAAGTGGAACACCTATTACATGGTATTCCAGTGGGTAAAAATCCATGCTCTATGAGGAATGTAGTAACATAATTATTTTTAAGAAACAATCTGCATATATGTATAGTTTTGCAAATGTTGCTTTAAGATTTTTCATGGGTGTCTTTTTAAAAAACTTTCGACCTAAAATTTTATTACTTGCCTTAGAAAAGGGGTGAGAAAAATAGGGGATAAAAAACACCTTTGGTTCAAGTTCTCCCCCTCAAAAAATATGTCTGAAACTTTACAGATGTATTTAAAGGAGAAAATTAACCAATAAACGCGTTCATTTAGAGGGGATAAACTTGACCTGGCTTCAAAATTTTTTACTCCAGAAAATGGTAAATATAATTTTGATTAAAGGTTTAGAGAAAGCTATGTACCGGTGGTAAACAACTACATTTATCATATAAACAAAAACAAGCAGAAGAATGGTATATCCTACTCGACCTGCTCCTACAAACATTGTAAGATAAATTTAAGATCTGCTACAACATGATTTAGAGAAGATGACAAAAATGTAATCTAAGTTCTTCGTATAAAGCAGTGGTGGTCAAATGTGCAAAGTTAAACTTTTTTCATTTTGTGTGGCACTTAAAATTGACAAATTTTGGGTTTTTACCACTTCGCATGAGTAATCGAAATCCAAAAACAAATAGAAATTTTCAAAGTCAATGGAAAGATAAATATTCCTTTTGTAGTAGGATGAGAGCTAAGGTGTATTATATGTGGAAAGATTTTGCAAACATTTAATGTTAAAAGCCATTTTTTTTGATTTTCAAGATTTCGAATTTATTGAATTTTCTGGAGACGAAAAGAAAATACAAATTAAAAGCGTTAAAGAAAATATCAAAACAAGAAGTGGTATAATAGAAACTTTTTAGAAAAGAAAGATAAAAATCTTACGCTAGTTACGCTGTATCTTTTTTAATAGCCAATAATTCCACCATTGAAAAATGGCGGAATTAATAAGGAATCAATCTTGAACATTTCTGAGATTGTTATTCCTCAAAACAAAAACATGTTCGAAAAAATATGTTTATCACGCAAGACGATTACATGTCGCAAGAGATTAAAAAGGCTTTGAAGAGAAAAATTCCCGATCTGGTTTTTTTTCACTTTGCGTAGATGATTCTACTGATATCAATGGATATGCTCAACTAGCAATGTTCATAAGAGGTGTAGATAATAATGGATGCGTATTTAAAGAAATTTGTATCTGTTTGAAATTAAGGACACAACGAAAGGTGTAGATATAAAGAATGAAGTAATGAAAACATTAATCAATTACAACGCTGATTTAAAAAAAATAACTTCTATAATCACTGATAGGGCAAAAGCTATGAAAAGGAAAAAATAGGGATTACAACCTTTTTTTTGAAAGAGATTACTGAACAGGGAGTTGAGGTTGAGAAAAGTTCTGTAAAACACTACATAATTCATTGCGAAAATTTTATAGCGCAAGTTGTTAAATCGAACCAGTAATGTCCATTGTAATAGAAACAGAAAATTATACAAGAAAAAATTCGCTGAATCATAGAAAATTCCAAGAATTTTATAAGGAAATAGAATCAGAACATTGAGTTGTATTATATTACAGCAAGGTTAGATGGTTGAGCAGGGGAAGCTTGTTTAATGAGGCTTTTGATTTACGTGAAGAGATTTATAATTTTTCCCTGTTGCATGGTAAAGAAATTCCACAACTTATAACGATAAAGTGGATAAGAGATCTTTCTTTTCTAGTTGATTTAACAAAACAACTTTATAAACTAAATTCAAATCTTCAGGGGGAAGATAAGACGGTGGGTGATTTGTATGACCAGATAAAACTTTTTAGTGAATATGTTAATCTGTGGTGTACAATTATCAAAAGAAAAAACCTTGAAGATTTTTCAGAGCTTTCTAATTAACTGATGAAATGGAAGAAGAAGAATATAAAAATGCTTTAATATTTTGGAAGAGTTGAAAAGACATTTTTAAATAGATTTTCACAATTGGAAGGAAATTATAAAAAAATCGATCTTTTAAATGCCTTATTTAAAAAAAATATCTGGGAAATAAGCCCCAGATTGTTGAGAAACGATGTATTGAAAGTAAGAAATATTTCGAGCTTGAGGAAAGATTGGAAAATGATATCGGAAAAACATTACAGAATAAAAATTTCCTGCACTTTTTAAATACTATTGCTTGGTAATGAGTATGTTTTGGAAGCACTTACCTATGTGAAGAGTTTTTTTCTAAAATGAAAATCATTATGCACTTTTTAAATACTATTGCTTGGTAATGAGTATGTTTTGGAAGCACTTACCTGTGTGAAGAGTTGTTTTCTAAAATGAAAATCATTAAATCTAAGTATAGAAGTTAAAATATCTGATCAAAATCTTGTTAATCAACTTATATTAAGTATAACTTCTATTGAGATAGATTTTAAGAAATTAAGGGAAAATAAATAATTTTAAATTTCTTAGTCTTTTATTATTATCGGAAAAACTGTTTTATTGGTATTCTCCATCCTGTAGAAAGCTTTTCTGTTTTGAAACGGACTAATCATTTATGAGATCAATCTGGTCAGTTATATTAATAATCAGGCCCTTTATGCCTTAATCTACCCAATCCTAATGCGTTTAATAGAGGGCACTTTTGACAATTATATCACAAATTTTAATCCAAAACTAAGATATGTGTTCTCGACCATTACTGCTCTAGATCTAATTTTGTAAATTTTTAGGATTAATTATGTAAAAACTTACATATTATGTTTATTTATGAGTCAAAGCAATAGCGTTTACATTCTATTATGTGACTCTATATTTAGTGTAGATCTTTTATTTCACACAATCAACTTTTGTGGGGACTGTAAATCATCAAAATCTTTAATAATTATTAATTAATATTTATATTAATTGGAATTATTAAAAACTTAAGATTATTAATTTATCCTAAATTGAAACAGCAGACGTAGAAGATTCTAGAACGTCTTATTCTGAAATTTTAAAAACTTATTTCATTATAACGTTTAAAAGCAATTTATCCAAAAGAACAATAGAGTTCAACTCAAATAAAGAATTCGTTTCAAAACATAAACATTCTAATTATTTTGTCGGAGCAATGTACAGAACATGCTCCAATCTAACACTGATTCCATACCAGCAATCTATTGGTTCCATCTAAAGTACATTTCTCTACTGATATCTGATATGAAACCTATCAGAATTAAAGATATAAATACCCTGCACGCAAACAGGGCATGTTAGTTCCTAATAAACCATTTATTTACGACAATTTTATTGCATCTTAGTATCTTTTTTTGCCTTTTTCTTTACAACCCAAGAGAATGATTAAAATAGAAAAATTAATTAATTTTTTTAAAAATATTTAAGGAAAATTTACCCTTGAAAGACAATGAGAAATCTTCTATACTATGTTCTATTCACTTGTAGATTGTTTGCTTTCGGTGATGACCCTTTTTTTTATGACAAGACGCTAAAAAAAGCTACCTATGATTGTATATCAGACTGTATCAGGGCATTATACAACCCATTAAATCTACTAACAATCGATAAAACCGCAGTTTCCCTTGAAAAACCTGTAGTTTTTCTAGTTTTTGACCCTTTTTATAAAATATTTAAAATCGGTAATTCTAAAGGAGATAATTATTGTGAGGTGTTTATGTACGAAGATGAAAAAAATGATTTTATTGAAAAATATTTTAACTTATTTGTTTTCTGGGCCATATCTAATATAAAAAATATTATAGTTGAAGAAGATGTTCATATTTATTATACAATCCAAAAGCATTATTTTTATAATGCTTTTTTAAATGGTGAAGTAAACAAAATGGCGAAAATTATAAGAGAGCAGCTCCAAAGAAACTTACCTTCTTCATGTATTGATATTAAATACCATCCAGAAGAATTCGAAACATTTGTTAATACAAAATATTATGCTCATAAAATACTTTTTAAAGCATATTTTATATCTTTGGAACATGATAATTACATTTTCAAGGTTTTTTTTAATATCTTTTTCTTTGGAACAATTAAAAAAAAACTTAAGACAATTTTTAATAACCACCAAGATAAACAGATTGAAATATTTACAAAAAAATATTTAAACAAATCTCTTAAAGAAGCATCAGAGCAAGAACGTAATGACCTGTTTTTTTTATCGATATTAGATATGTTAAGAGATAGTATAGTAGATAATGAAATATCAGTTTTTCAAGAAAAACTTTTGATAAAAATAATGAAATATTTAACCAACAAGAAAGCTTATCAACTATATTTTAGTGATTTTTTTGATAAAAATTCCAAAAGCTCTAGTTGTTTAGAAAAAGTTGAACAAGCTATCGAAGATTTTGAAACTGAAAAAGAACATTTGCTTAAAGAGGATGGATTAGATTGTGTAAAAAATATTATTAGTATGTCCGAGAAAATCTTTATTTATCTTAATAAAATGAATGATGAATCATTCGGATCAGGAAAATTTATTTTCGAAATCTTAAAGTTTATAAGTTGTGATAGTGATACTCTTTCAAAGATTCTTTTGTCTGAAGACATAAAACCAAACTATAGTAGATTCCCTCCCCCCTTACGAGAAACTATTGTAAAATATTTTACAGATTATTGTGAGATATGGGTTGATAACTATATTAAATATACTCAAGGAGAGAAAGAAGGTCTTACTCCTTCCGATTTAGATGTTTTCGAAACTTTAAAGAACTCATGTATTGATTTTGCTTTGAAAAACAATTCTGAAGAATGTACTGTCAGTAATTATATGGTAGAAATGGCTGATTTATATTACAAAGGTTCCAGTATACACTGTAAACCTGACATTAAGCGTGCCGAAAACCCTTTAATAACTGTTTAAAAATAAATTTGGTTTATTTTAAAATTATAGATTAGGCTATTAATTATGTTTTAAATATTTAAGATTTAATATTTTACTTATTATTCAATTAATATTATTTTTGTAAGATGACAACATCAAATTTCAATTTATTATGACCCCTCTAAAAGTGAATTTATTGTTTTAAAAAAGAGTAAATATTTTGATAAGTATTAAATAGATCTTATAATAACGAAATATAGAAGAAGTTGAATAATTAAATTATTGTTTGAACAATGAAAATACGGTAATGAGAGGTTTAGAGGAATGAAAAGGGTGGTATATTAACTAAGTGTATAAAACTGAACTCAAATTAAGTGAAATCTTGGATATCAATTAAATAAATATTTTAATTTATATGTATTTTAAAGATTTTACATGAACTACGTAAAAAAGTAGATCCCTGTAAGTCTAGTGGTAGAATACCGGGTTCGTAGCTTGGAGGTGGTGTTCAAATCCCTGCCAGGCGGTTTATTTGTATTTCTCTGGAGATGAGGTATAATGCAAGGATTCGATCGTTGTTAGAAGGTCTTGCATACAAAAATGTTAATTCCTAATTACCCTTGAAACTAGGCCCATAGGTCCTAGGGGATTGCTCCAGTTGATTTGCAAGTCTTGTAGTTTAATGATAAAATACTTCTGACATAAAGAAGAGATGTGGGTTAGAATCACAAACCAAGACACATTCACAAGGGGAGTAACAGATACACAGGGGAAAAGACATACATGGACGAGTAATTCTCAGGACTTTCCTTTTAGATGCTGTACCCATTGCCGAGCTCGTTTGGCTTCCTTGTTTCAATGTATACGTCCATAGTGTAATAAAAGGGGTATGATACTACAGATATGTTAAGGATTACAATATGCTGTGAACTCTGTTGGATGCCGCGTCCGTCAAGAGGATCTTCTGGGGTTTCTATCTATGGACTAGGATGTTGGTTGTCTAGTAGTGCTTGCCACCTGAGGTATGGTCCGCTTGTTGCGCAAAAGGTCATAATAGGAGGGAGTTTTAGTGAGTAAGAATCTCACAGTACTTCGTGTGAAAGTGATCGCAGAAGCACACATTCAAGTCTCTATGTAAGATTTCTCCCCACCTAGACTCAAAAAAAAAGGTTAACAATTTCATGGGAGCAAAAACAGTTTCTCACAACAGCTGTATATGATGGATACCCGTCGGTAATGATTAAAGCTAAGATGAAAACATGTTTCTTGATCACGGCTGTTTATATTTCTAATTTTCATTTGGCTCAATTTCAATTATCATGTTTCCGGTATTGGCTTCAATAATACCAACAAGCCATTTTTACGCCTTTAATTTCACTCTTAGATTAGTGGGAAATGTGTCAATATTTGCCTTTTAAAATTAATTTCTCATCGATTTGAACACTATTTTACTCACCCAGCATCAAGTTTTTATGATTCTTTGTTTAGTCTTCAAAAAAAATGATTAATGTTGTACGAGTCTGAGCTCGTGTTAATGGAAGTGGAATTAGGCGTAGAGGTAATTGTTTATTAGTATTAGCGTTGTTACCCTGAGCTTATCCTGCATAAAGATAGGGGTTAATGCTATCTGCAGAATTTATACTTGCAGATGATCAGTAGTAATATTACTATTGATTACAATAACGTTGAGCTAGTGGAAGAAAAAGAGAAGCACTAGGCACCAGTTATGGTCCAATGCTGATATGGAATTGGGACTATCCAATAGTATACATTGGCAGTCTCAATTTCAGCGATAACCTGTCGCATGACAAATATCTTTTTGATATTTTGCAATCGTGCATAATCCTCTTTTGGTAATCATCATTTAAAATTTTATAAACAGTCAAAAACTACCTATAAATAGGTATTAAGGTCTGTTAATCTTTTTATTCTCAAAGATGACTTTCCTACTCTTACAACTTGAAATCTAAAATAACCCCAAAATAAATAAGCCGGTTCCTACTCATAAAGATACTTCTTTGTGCAAACTAAGCAATTTCCTCCACTTGGAATAAGGTCCTATTCTTTAAGGTATTTTAGTGCCTTGCTTATCACTTATGAAGATTTCAGATGCTTTGGATTTTGGTATTGTACTAGACTCATTCATTTTAGAAGTCTCTTTTTTTAAAACCTCTTTAAGGCCACATGAGTGGGAAGGAGTAACGGGTACCATTGTTAATTAACACATTTTTAGTAAAGCCAAAATAACAACCGGACCTCCCTTTATGTGTGTATAAAACTGTACGAAACGGAACAAAATAGTTTGTTTTGAAATCCACATGCATATGCTTACTTTATTGGCACTGTTAAAATTAAGTTTTAAGAAAATAAAATTCTTTAGATTTAGGTAAGTTAAGAACAGATAGTATATGTAAGGAGAGGTTAGGTATATTAAATTTAATGTGTGTGGTTTTTAAAAAAAACTATTCCTACGGCCTTGCCTCACTTTTTTATACAATTCACACCCAGCTACAAAGATTATAATATGATTCATTCTGTTTAATAAATTGTAAATTCTCCTTTGTATGTCCTGAAATATCCAAATGCCTTTGAAGGTTTTAGGATATTTTGCCATTTTAATGTTTAAATTTTCTTTTTAAAAAAATTCAATAACTGCAAATGCCGCCCTAGTCATTACGTTCTACTAGACCAAGTATCCAACCCCCTTCTAAATGATGTCCTTTGTGATATTTAAGCTTCCCTAATTATGATTCATTAGTTTCTACAATATAATTATTCATTCCTATCTTTTTCCGATGATTTTTAGTAGTTTTTTAACAATAACATCGACCACTTTCTTTAGTACGTCACACACATAGTGCATCTTTATCCTAGAACATATGAAATTAGGTTAGCTAAAGTTTTTTGCATCAATAATCCCATAATTTATAATATCTTTGTTTTTTTTTAGCAATTCCTTCTTTCCATAAGTTATATCGTTTTTACAACCTTCTAACTACATACAACTTTTTTTCTTGCGTTTTTATTGATTCATTCCTGGAGGATTCACGAGAATGACAACCTTTTAGTTGGTTTGTTCGAATTTCATTTAAAATTTTATTAAACTCTTTTTTTTTTAATCTTCTGAATTTCATTTGAGGGTTAACAATTATAAACCTTCATTTATACTGAAAATCGGTGTTATGGCTTTCAAAACCATTCAAAATGTTTTTATTGTTCTTTTTGAACATATAGCATGCAAATAATTTTTCATTTCAAAAAAAAATCATACCGGATTTTCTGGTCAAAGAGACCCCCCCTGTCTAAGAGACCGTGGTCTCTTAGACAGGGGGGGGTCTTACACACGAAAATAATCCATTTTTAAAATTTTTACCTTAAAAATATGAAAAAAAAATAAACAATACTCGAAAAGCTGGATGCGTTAAAACTATTGCAGGATAATGAAAACAATACGAGTAAGACGGCCCGAGAGCTTGAAATTTTGAATAAAATGCTTCGGGATAGGAGGGACAAGCAAGATATACTAAAGAAGCATCTGATAAAAAAATCTAAACGTCGTATTTAAGGATTTTAAAATCACATTGGAATGAATTAGAAGACAGGTTGATGGATTAGACACGAACACAGCGTGTCGACTCGAAAAGACTGATAAACTGTTCGGCTTTGAGTAATAAAGAAAGTGAGGTTGCCGATTCTGAGGGCATTGGGAACTTTAATGGAAGTGTAGGCTGCCTAACTACTTTTATGAAGCGCCATAATCATTCGTGGTGGAAAATAATATATATATGGCAGGAGGATAATAGAGAGTGTCAGCCGACAGTAATTTGCCAGTGCTACAGCTAGCTCTGGACACTTCAGAACCATCTAGATAACTATCTAAAATGATTTAAACTTTTTAGGATTCTGTTATATATCTTCCGTCCAAAATATAACATATATTCTAAAATATTTACTAGCCCCAATTATGCGTGGTGTCTCACTAGCCCGAAATCAAAAAAATAAAAATTTTTAACCCCAAAAATAGGTAAATATAATTTGGGTAAACAATCTTAAAGGAAGTTATGTCCCGGTGGTCAATAATTATATTTATTACATAAAAAAGCAGAAGAATGGTATTTTATACTGGATCTGCAGCCATAATCACTGTAAGATGAATTTGAGTTCCTTACAACAGGATTTAGAGAGGATGATGCTTATAACAACCATGCAAATGACACGAATATCATCTATACTCTTCGATTAAAGGATATTTTGAAGTTGAAAATCTGGGAGAATAACACTATTACAGCTCCCGATGCCTAAAATAAATCTAGAAGAGAACTTGCAGAATTCTATAATTCCAATAATGGTGTTGTAAGTCGCTTCCCTTCCTTTGTCAAAATGAAAAGTTCAATATACAGATATCTATCAAAAATAAGACCCACCCGTTCCTAGTCGAATTTTTTTATCTCCTGAAAGATTTCTCAAGGCAGAAAAAAAACCTTGCTTTAAAGCGATTTTGGATATGAAAATAATAATTATGGGAGATGTTGACTTTATAAGAAATTTTGCTTCGAAGCCCCACCTATATCTTTTGATGGACGAGACGGACGACTTTCAAATGCTCCTCGAATAGTTTTTTTCAGATTTACATAATAATGTATGGAAACTACGGAGATCAGATGATCCCTCTTTTGTACTGCTTCCTAGAAAGTATAGCAGAAGCTACTTATGTTAGAATGTTTAATGCAATACATTCCAATCTTGCTAAGTATGAAATTTTTCTGAACCCTACCAATATACAAATAGACTACGAAGTAGCTGCATTTAATGCAATTAAAAGGTGCTTTCCCGACTCCTCTATTTCTGGATGTCTATTTCATTTTGCCCAGGCTTTGTGGAGAAAAGTGGCGGAACTGGGGCTCACCAGTCTTTTAAATGATGATCTTTCATTTTGTAATTCCGTAGAGCTGATAGCTGCATTGGCATTAGTTCCAGTAAGTGAACTCGAAGAATGTTGGGAGTATAATCTCCAAAGACGAATTGTGTTTACTGATGAATGCAATCAGTTTTTTTGAATATGTACACCGAAATTGGATTACAAACAGTAGACCACTGTTCAACCCTACTATTTGGAATCGATATGTGGTGATGAGACACAGAACCAACAATGTCGTAGAAGGCTTCAATTCGAAGATAAATCGATCCGTGAATAAGAGCAGTCCGAAATTTTATGAAATGTTCAAAAGCTGCTCGAAATCCAATAAGATAATGATATGCGTTAGTAAGACTTATAAATGGTGGCGAAGGAAAGAAAAGATATTAAGTTTACATCGAACAGGATGCAACAATGGCCAGAATATTTGATAAACATTCAACTAGATTAATCACTATCATTGAAATTCTGTTTAGATTGAAAAATGCAATTAAATTAAACGTTTAGTGTAAGCTTATATTTTTTATTTATAATTTCCTTTAAGACTTTTTGTCCAAATTATATTTACCATTTTGGGGGTTAATTTTTTTGATTTCGGGCTAGTGAGACAGAACCCCAATTATGAAGAACAACAATAAATCTTTACCTTCAGAACTTGTCTCCACCGTGATAGCGTCACGGCTAACAGATAGCCTTCTGAAATAAAAGAACAGTGTATGAATACCTAAATAAAGCCAGGGAGACAATAAAATCTGACCCCCAGCCAATTAATATACAATATGGATGAGACTTCCATCTATGTTGATATGATGCAGACGAGAAAAATCTCATTTAAAGGAGAGAAAATACAGACCTCTACACTACGGGACATACAAAATTCCGACTAACTGTTGTTCTTACCATCTTATCTGATGGTAAAATGTTGAGAGCGATGATTATACTTAAGGGATTAAAAAAGGTGAAAAAAAAACAACTTTACCTTTACCGAGCAATGTCTTTGTAACTGTTTCTCAGGGAAGATTGATAAAGTTTTATGATAGAATGGATTCACTATTGCTTTAATCAGACCAGATCGTTCATTGATGTGGAACAAAACTTCTATTTTTAAACTCTTTTAAATTCCACTATAACAGTGAATTGCTCAGCTTTTTCACTAAACATAAAACTGATACAATTCTGATGCTTCCAAGAACAACGTCTTCCTTGCAGCCATTAGGTGTGTCGTAGCCATCTGACAGCTGCTACGTGATATTTAATACCGATGGATAAATAACAGCTGATATCAATTTGGCGGAAATATTTCACGCGCAAAACTATATATAAGAAACCTCTCCACCGGAGGGGTGGATTCCTCAATAAACTTTTTACCTTTATATATGACAAGATGTATTGATCATGTCAATTTTTAAAGCTGAAATGAAAAGAAGATGTCAGGCTTGGTTTTTACACGGACCTCAAGAAATTACTAAATATAGTTATCGTCGAAAATCTTCTTGGAAGTGGCTTCTTATTTCTAACTCTCTGCTTGCGATTTCTTCACAGAACATCATTAGATATTTTGAATTATGTGGGATTTCTAAATTAGATTCAGAACATTTAAATGCGGATCTCTTGAACAATAAGTTAAAAACAATACTAACAGTTGAAGAGAATGAGTTGAATTTGGTTCAAGATGTTCACATTGAAAATTCAAATGAAAATTATTAAAGTCAAAAAAAATTGTCAAGGTTTTGAGCGCATTTGTCTTAGAGACCAAGCTCTCTTCTTAGTTAAGTTCCAAATTTTTTAAAAAGGTAGATTTTTTAGAAATTAAGATGTATGTCACTTAGACGAGAATATCCGGTAGTTCGCATTCATATCTTTTTATTGTCTCGTAAGTTATTTCAGTTTATCAAAATCCTGGGTTTTAAATTTTTTGTGACTCTTACCTTTGCAAATTAAAAGTGGGGGTTACCTTTCACTGGACGTACTTCTGCAGAATAACAAAGGAACGGATTTTCTCTAAAATAAAATCATGGTCTTGTTTTCGTAAAGTCTTAGTTTCAGTTAGTTTTAACCCTTTATGAAAAGAAAGCCATTTGCACTGAAAGATAAACAGATAGCTGCAGTAAAAAAAACTCATAAATAATAATTGTAATATAAATCGTACCGCAAAAGAGTTTGAAATGACATCTGTTGTTATTCGTGGAAAACATATTTATTTAGATGGGTTCGTATTTATGTTTACGAAACTGATATATTGATTGATATACAAAATAATTATATTACTTTGATATTATAGTCTAAGAAAGAATAAACATGACCACAACAACATCAAAAATCTCAAGAAGCTGACTAGCAGCAGAAAATAAAATTCTTGAGCACACAATCTTTGGCGGAAAAAATTGGTTTTGCTAGAAAGCCGCTGTGGACGTGTTGTAAATCAAGTTAGTTGACACATTAAAGAAGAAAAAAATAAAAAATCATCTCTTTTTATTGCATTAGAGAAAAGTCTTTGTAATTCTCCAAGACGCTTAATTTTAGGTGACTTTCAGGATAGCATTAAGTGCTCGAAAGTTTTAAAAAACGTCATGACTTCTTCTGTCAAAAGATTTTACCTTTGGACAGTAAGATACAAGAAGATCAAGGCAATAGTTTTTATTTTGAAGCACTCAGTTATAAAATTGATTTATAGAAAGACAATTATACAATATAAACGAAATTCCTTTGTGTATCGAATGGTGCAATCTCGGACCATATCGTTTTAAGCCGAAAAAAAACAAAGAATTATACACAAAGTTATCGAAAAACTCGATTAATTATTGTCTTAACTGTACTTCAGGTTGTAAAGTTTTATGAACCATGGTGATATTAAAAGTGAGAAATAAGCCTTTAATCCCTAATAATTTACCAGTTTGTGTCTCTGATTAAAGCAAAATGGTCTAGAACCTTATGGTAACTTCGTTCGGTGGTTGTTTTGACGAGAACAGAGCTTTTTGAGATTCTTAAAAAAAATTCTCTTTTGAAAGCTTTAAAAGTCTTATTATGATGAAAAGGTTTTAAAATTTCTTAAAAAAATAAATTTAGCACTTTATTGATTTCACCCAAGTTTACACCATTCTTACACCGCTAGGTGTATTGATTAATTCTTTTTTTAAGCAATCTCGAAGAGAAAATGGAAAGACTGGATACTTAATCCTCTCCTTGATTTTCAATTCAGCTAAACTAATCACGCGAGAAATTGTTTCAAAGGCTTTTAAATAATGCGGTGTAACTATAAAAAGTTTTAAAATATAAGATAGTATCAATTTAAATTCTAAATTACAAGACTTATTGGTTGAAACAAGCTTATCTGACGAAATTGTCGTAAAAATATTTATTTATGTATAGAATGAGGTATTCAAGAAAAAAGTTTATAAAATTTATAAATTTTTAGTCCAGTTAATAATAGAACATTGTAGTGTTCTGTACATCACGACAAAATAATTGATTTCCCGAGTCTAGATCTTTTGAGGATTTAAGTTTTTATTAAAAACTAATTTATATTTCAAGTACCCACGCACCTTGTAAAGTACTCAAAAATAAATCGTGTCTTATTTTTGAATTTTATTTTTTCAAAAATGATAAAAAACGCATTTTTGGATCTTATTTTCGAAAAAATCCGGCAAGTGATCATCGTTTTAGTCTTTTTAATGTTCTATTTGGTAGATTAAAAATATTGTTTTATATATTTAAGTAAAAATTTGAAACTTAACAACCGAATATTGTAGTATGTTACTTAATAGATTTTAATGTTCATAAAACCTGAGCTTAGTTTGACCAATACAAATTTATTATCAGTGCGAACAACAAAATAAATATTGAGAATAAGACTGCACTCAAATTTTAGTTAAAGTATTCAATAACATCAAAAGTTAACATAAAAAATAATAATAAACAAAAATCAGAATAAAAATGAAATAAAAATTGTCTAATAATATTAAAATTAAATTTAGGCGAAACACTGTTGAAATAACGTATGATTGTATCATATAAATTTATGTTTGGCAATAAAACAAAGATTAATCTTTATTACGATACTTGATAAATATCAATAATTAATAAAAGGTTAAATTAATACACTTTACTTCTTTTTAAATTGTTTTTCTTTAATTAAATATTAAATTCTATTTAATTTAAATTTTTAAATTAAAAGATTGTTCCAGGCAAAATTGGTCTTAGTTATATTCAAATATTCTAGTTAATTTTAAAGCACGCAAAAACACTGAAAATAAACCTGAATATATTTTGAAAGTATTAGATATCATATATATTCGAGGATGGCTATTCTTATAAATTAAACTAAAAGTTTTTACAAATAAAAATTGATTTGATCTAAAAAGAATTTAATTGTTTTAAAAAATTAATATTTTAAACCGTATAGTTTCCCTTTTTCACACATATAAGTAATACTTTTTCAAATTTTTTTTAAATATTTTTTTTAATTTATTTTTTTTTAATTTGTTTTAAAACTATTTAAGGAGATTTTATCCCATAATATCAATGAATATCGTTCTATTTACAACTCTTTTCTTTTCTGAACTATTTTCTTTTGCTGGTAATCCATATTTTTATGATCAAAAATTAAGTAAAGAGACATTTAGTTGTGTATCAAACTGTTATAAGAAGTTGTATGAACCAGTAAACAGAATAACGATTGATCCTAGAGCCGAATTCCATAAAAAATCAGTTGTTTTTATCACATTCGATCCAAGATACAACTATTTTTCAATAGGCATCGATGAAAAAACAAATTATTTCAAGTGTTTTTTTAGAGAAAGTCATACCGACCCTCTTAAAGATAAAGATATACCAGATTTTATTGCTTGGGCTGTGTCTATCATCAAGCTCATAATTCATGATGAAACAGTTTATATTTATTATAGTATCAATAAGAGTCAAGCCTTTGAAAATGGATATTCTGATGAGACAATAGCAAGATTTTCAAGCACTATAAAGAGTATTCTACAGGAAGAGCTTCCTTCATGTATCGATATTAAATACAACCCAGAATACTTAGAAACTTATATTGGTACAAAAAACAATGTTAAGAATGGTTGTTTAGAAACAGAATGTATAACATTGAACAATGATAAATACATTTTTATAACATTTTTACAAAAATATTTCTTAGAGGATGTCAAAGAACAGCTTAATAAAACGATAAAAAACTACCATGATAGCCAAATTGAAGAGCTTGCAATAAAATATATAAAGCCAAGTCGTTTAGAAATCACAGCGGAAGAACGTAGAGATTTGTTTGTATTATCTATTTTCAAAACTATCAAGGAGAGTTCAATCAATAACGACATAACAGAATTTCAAGAAGATATTTTAATTAAGATTCTAAGGTATCTTACGAACAAGAAAGCGTGTCATAAACTATTCCCAACATTTTTTGAAGAAAAAACAAAAGATTCTATTTTTATAGATCAATTGTTAGACACTTTAATGGTTTTTAAAACCGAAAAACATGAAGAGCTTGCTGAAATAGGACTTAATGGTATAGAACATCTTAAACCTACTCAGAGGGCATTTATCTATCTTAATGCTATTGCTGGAGATCAAAATGCTCTGAAGCCTGGAAGATTCATTGTGGACATTTTTAAGATATTATCTACTGACATTGATACTCTTGCTAAGATTCTATTGTCTGAGAATAGAAAACAATACATTAATGAAAACAATTTAAGAACACTATTGTTGGACTATGCTCAAAAACATTGGTTTGAATGGACCTACTACTGCACTAAGTATATTCAAGGAGAAGAAGAATTGGATAAACAAGGTGTTACAGAATTGGATTTTAAGAACTTTAGATCTTTAATGACTTTATGTATTGATTTTGCTGTTGAAAACAATCCTAAGGACCATATTGTTAGCAATTATTTGTTAGAAAAGGCAGAAGAGTACTACATGCAATATGGTGATGATTTTATCTGGGACCAAATGGATTCTAAAATACCAAAATTTTTAAAATAAAATATTAAAGTATAATTTTTACACAGTTTATATACAGCAGCCATCCTATTAACAACATAAAATTGATCAATAAAGTGTTTGGAACTGTCTATTGACTCAATTGTTTATTGGCACCTTTAGTTATTTTTAAAAAATCTTATTTCAGTTAGATAAGCTCTTCTACTAAAAATATTATATTTTACAGCAGAAGAAGTTTTAACTTGCTTTGAAAATTTTAATATTCATTTAATTAAAACAAATAAAATTATATTTTCAAGATTTATCTCTACACAATAAACACTCCTTTAGTATGATGTTAATTACAGTTACAAATAAAAAAACAGACTAAAAGTATAAATAGAGATAAAATCTTGTCTATATGATGCTCTTCATTATAATCATCGTTATTTTAGGAATACTACTTCTCATTTCTCTTGCAGTTAACTTATACCTCATATTTAAAAATAACAAAGAGACAACTCCAGCAACAACTATTGAAGAAATTGCACCTTCTGAAGAACCAGCAGAACCCAAAAAGACACTTTAGAAAAGTATAAAATAAAAAATGAGTTCTATTTCGATTTATCTTTTTCTAAAAAAAGGGCCCAGCAGGGATTGAACCTGCGACGTATCGGGTTGCAGCCGAATGTTCTACCACTGAACTATGGACCCTTAAACGTTTAATATAGTACATATAAAATGTACTATATTTTATAGACAAGATGCTCTACGCAATATTTACAAATATTTTTATATATTTCAATGGTGTTCAAAAAACCAATAAACATAATTTTTCCCTTTTTGATGTTTTAAAATGACATTTGATTGATTACTTATCTCCTTTTTTACATTTAAATAAAAAATATACACAATCGCCATGAAATTAATTGTAGTTAGCAATAGACTTCCTATAACAGTTAAAAGAAATGACCAGGGATTTGAATATTTCCATTCAAGTGGTGGATTAGTAACAGGATTAGAGAGTATTAAGAACAAGATTAAGTTTCTGTGGTTTGGGAACATCAGTAGCCAAGGCCTGTCAGATTCCGACAAGACTAAGATACGATCAGACTGCAAATCCAAGTTCAATTCATGTCCTGTCTTTATAGACCCAAAGTTGAATCACGACAGCTACAATGGATTTTGTAATGCTGTGCTGTGGCCTATGCTACACCACTTTATTGATGATGTCAACCAAACAAACTACAACTACGAAGCATATATGAAATACAATGAAATTTTCTGTGAGAAGATAAGTGAGATAGCTAAAGAAGGAGACATTATCTGGGTCCATGATTATCATCTTATGGCGCTGCCTAAGATGCTTCGAGAGAGATGGGGAGATAAAGTTAAGATTATGTTCTTTTTACACACACCATTCCCTACAGAAGTGGCTTTAAACACACTCAAGTGTAGAAAGGAGATCCTTGCAAGTCTCAATTCCAGTGATCTAGTCTCTTTCCATTCATATGAGTATGTCCTGAATTATATTCAATGTTGCCATGACAATAAATTAGCAGAGCCAAAGAACATAGATGCAGTTCCCATTGGTATAGATCCTACTTTGTTTACAGAGTGTCTTAAGAAGCCTGAGACTCAAGATAGAATCAGGTATTTCCTAAATAAATTTGATGGTAAGCATGTGGTACTAGGAGTAGACAGGACAGACTACATCAAAGGAATCCCACAGAGAATGATAGCCTTTAAAAACTTCCTTAATAAATACGAGAAGTACAGAGACAACACTGTTATGCTGCAAATCGCAGTCCCAAGCAGGATGGATGTTAAAGAATATCAATCATACGTAGGATACACAAACGAATTGGTTGCAGATGTCAATTCTACTATTGGGAATGTAGATGACAATTATATTTATCTACTTAACAACAGTGTAGACTTCCCCACACTTTGCGCTTTGTATTATATAAGTGATGTGCTACTAATTACTTCATTAAGAGATGGTATGAATCTGGTAGCAATGGAGTATATAGCTTGTCAAGAGGAGAACCAAGGGATTATTGTATTAAGTGAGCTTACTGGGGTAGCTACCACACTTCCTGGTAGTATCACTATGAATGCTTGGACAGTTGATGAGATTACAGAAAGTTTGCATCGGGCTCTTGAACTGTCTCCAAAAGAGAGAAAAACGAGATTTAAAATAAACTCAGACAATGTTTACAAATTTACTTCTTACGAATGGGCAGAAAACAACTTAGACAAGCTTTGTGATGATTGGAGAGAAATATTAACAACAGATGAATAAAAAAAGTTTTATAAAAAAATTTAACATGATTTAATACAATTTTTAGCATTCTTTTATACAATTTTCAACAATTTTTAGCATGCTTTTACAACAAAATTTGAATTTTTAATGTTCAATTTTTTTAACCCCAAAATGATTTTTTTTTATTTTGCAAATATTTTCTCTGCTGTGTTTCCTGTTAGTGAGAAAGAAGGATTTTGTGTGTACAAGAAACTTCTTAGTAGCACTGTAGTAATGGTAAAGACACATGCTTATCACAGGGTTGATAGTACAGAGCCATGGGTAGAGGTTAAGGACATCCAGACTATGACTTCTATGAACATCTATAAAGCAAAGGACAAGCAACATGTAGCTACAGTCACAGATGGTAAGATAGTTTTTAGAGATGCTAAGTATGATTCGAGTAATATTTTCTTCTTTACAACAAACCATGGCAATGGAAACTACACGTTTGAGTTTGATATCAAAGCAAATAGTCCTGGGGAATTTGGAATAATGCTTGAGATGTTTGAAGGCAAGCCTTACAATCCCGAGATTGTCTCTGGTGTAGACTATCAGATGAATTGGCTTACACAGAAAATTCAAGATTTGCTAGACTTTGCTAAAAATAACTTTGAGATCCAACGAATGGGAGATGAAGACGAGGCAGAGTATGAAAAATTGTATGCTTATATATTTACTCTTCTGTTTAGAGTAACAATTGCTAAGATAATAGTCCTTCTTGTTACTATTTTTTATTTCAACAAAGCTGTTAAAAATTTCTTTGTATCAAAGAAAATTGTTAAATAAAAAGAATATTTTTGTTCAAAAAATTGTAAAATTAATTATTTTGTTAAATAAAAAGAATATTTTTGTTCAAAAGAAAAATAAATTTATTGGGTTATGTTTTACGTTTAGATTTTCTTACTAGCCTCAGTGTCTAGGCCTTTTTGGACTTCCAGAGATATAGAAACCCC
>SBJO01000084.1:0-20426 GCA_015832245.1 Nosema granulosis
GCTTGTCCTATTTGTAGAAAGGTTGTAGAAGGTTAAATTTATTTTGTATACTAAATAATAAGATAAGGTTTACTGGTTTTTAAATTGAAATAAATTTTTATTTTAAAGCTTTAAAATTGGTATATTTTATTAAATTAAATAGAGCTTTCTATCATAAAATGTATTGAAAACTACATAGTCATCTATTAAAGCCAGTGAATAAATCAATGGGCCTGTTTCGAGTGTGGAGAGGATATTTAAATCGCTATCAACGATCTTCACACCTTCATACATGCAGGACAAAACATACTGATGCTCTTTTTTAATAATCCTCCAAACACCTCCACCTATTTTTGTCTTTTTAATTATTTTTAAATCGTATTCAATGTGGTAAATATGCTCATCATATGATCCAAGAAGAAAGAAACCATCTTCAAAGTATAAAGAAGTTATTCCGCATCCTGTGTTGATGGTGTCTATCACCGACAAATTAGATTTTTTTAATATATATAAAACACCTTCTTCACCACCACAATAAACACAGCCATCGTGTACTCCAACAACCCAAAGGGTATCACTGGAGACCTTAGAGCAGATTGTTTTTTCAAGATTGTCATTATAAACAGTAATATAACCGTCACCATCTGAAACAAATAAAAAATCTCCATCTGAAGCTAGAAAGGTATTATAGGAGGTAGTGTGTGTATTCTGGAGTAGGTTGAGGTCTTTATCGTAGAGGGATATGTCTTTTGTATTTGCTGAGACCAGTGAAGAGCCCCAGATTATAATATCAAAGGTTCCTGTTGTTGGTGTAGAGGTGTCGATTTCTAGATCTGGTGGGTCTCTCTCTACTAAATCTTTAGTTCTAATCTTTATGATTTTTCCATATTTGTTTCCTTCTTCTAGATCATAACTTCCAAAATAGACAGCATCCTCGTAAGAAACAATAACATCTACGTTCTCGTTCAGATTGTAAATTTTCATTTTCGGGGAATAATTTTTAGTAAAGTTTTGTAGAGATTTCATTAAAAAAGCATTTGTTTTATCTTTTACAAAACAATTCTGATCTAAAACAAAATGTTTCAGTACAAAAGGTTTTAAAAAAAATCATTTACAGCCCTTAATGGTGAAACTATTTATAATAGCAGAAGGTACCAAAATCAATATTGAACTTGATTCCTTAGATATAACATCTGAGGAATTTAAAAAGATTATTGAAAAGAACATGAAGCCTGAGAAAGCCATCCCCCACGACAAACAAAGTGTTTTCATCAATAAAAACAAACTAACAGATGGCAAAAAGCTGAGTGAGTACATAACCAGTGAAGACAAGGAGGTGAAAGTATTCGTTCTTCGCCAGAGTAAGAATGTTCTGAGTGGAAAGACTTCCAGCAGTGAGTCTAAGAAGACAGATACATCCTCTTACAATCCTTATAGTCAGCAACCTCCTAGGAATCCCTACGAAGGTGTTCAGAATATGCAGCTTCCAAACTGGGGCTATCCATCTCCCAACCAGTCTTATGGCCAACCACCGGCCTTTGGTTATGGATCCCCAGGACAAGGCTTCTCTCAGATGCCACCAATGAGTAATCTCATTTCTAAAGAACAAATCGATCTCCTTTTAAACAATCCACAATTTCTTGATCAAATTATTGACATCCAATCTCCCGGCCTAAGTCCTGAGGAGAAGGAGAGTAAAAAGAATATGTATCGAGATTGCTTTAAGATGCTTAAAAACGATCCTAGCCTAATGAACAGCCTGAACTCCATGGCACCTGAGCTTCTTAGAGGAGGTATGAACATGCCTCCCATGCCTGGTATGCCACCACAGCAACCACCCTCTCCTTATGGGTACCCTCCTCAATTCGGTATGCCTCCACAACAACCTCCTAATCCATACTACCAACAACCCTACTATGGATATCCTCCTTATGGTGGCATGCCCCCCTATGGAGCTCCTATCCAGCCACCAATGTCTCCATCACACTATGAAGGAGCATATGCCTTGCAACTGCAAGCCTTGGAGGAAATGGGCTTCGTTGATAAGAAGGAAAACTTAGAAGCTCTTATTAAGACTAATGGGGATATAAATGCTGCTCTTGACTATCTTCGTAAGGATGAGAATTTTAAGAAAAATTAAATGTTTACAACGTATTTTTTTAAATTAAAAGTTTATTAAAGTTTAATTTATCAAGTTCAATCTACTTAGCCCAAGTGTGGTAGTAATATTTGATTTATAATATTTATTAAAGTCAATCTACTTAGCCCAAGTGTGGTAGTAATATTTGATTTATAATATTTATTAAAGTCAATCTACTTAGCCCAAGTGTGGTAGTAATATTTGATCTACAGAGAGGCAATAAAGATTTAAAATAGAGTTGAAAATCAACTTTAAGAAAAACTTTTTATTGAAGCAGGTTCAAAGTACAGAATGTTTTCTAGGGAAGAATTATATTTATATAAGCTCTTCTACAAAAATTGGAAAAATATTATTTAGTAATAGTAAAAACAGTAGGCTTCTATCTCACAGAAGTCTAAAAAATGTTGCTTTAATTAAAACTTTTATTTACCTTAACATACATCGTTTTAAGAAGAATACTACCATTACTAAAAGCACAACAATACCAGTACAATGTTGGAGGCCAACACTGGAGGCATTC
This sequence comes from Nosema granulosis, assembly GCA_015832245.1. Classification (NCBI taxonomy): domain Eukaryota; kingdom Fungi; phylum Microsporidia; family Nosematidae; genus Nosema; species Nosema granulosis. Next base: position 2,640 of record SBJO01000084.1, read on the forward strand.
GTTTGTGATGTAACATTATTATCTAAGCAAGGAGTTCTACCAAGAAAACATGTATTGTCGTTGTAAGCTACACTATCGTTATATTTTAAATATTCATCATATTGGAGGTTATCAAGATCCATGAAAGAATTTCCACCTATCACCGATTTACCAAAATTTATATTACCTTGGCTTATGTAGGCCAAATCTTCAGGATCTAAACAATCATCTTTAGGGGGGATACCTAAGAAATTTATATTAGCTTTCTTTTCTGAAGTAACATTTTCAAATGTCTTGGTGGTGTTTTCCTTTAAAACAGGTAAGCTTGTAAAAGATGCTTCTGCTTTTGAACTATTTTGATTATTAATAAAATCTTTCGTATTAGACTCAGTTGTTCTATTTTCACTTAAAATATTTTCAGAAGCTTTCTCCACACAAATTATATTTTTCTCATTGGTTTTAGTACTTTCAGTAGTTGGCTTAGTAGTAGTACTTTCAGTAGTTGGCTTAGTAGTAGTACTTTCAGTAGTAGGCTTAGTAGTAGTACTTTCAGTAGTAGCCCTATGAGTAGTACTTGGTAACCTTACAGAGGTTTCTAACCTATTTTCATGGACCTTAGTACTTTGCAAGCTATTGGTTTTTTCTAAACTAGTCACATTATTCGACACTGTCGTCTTTTTTTCCAAACATTTTTCTGGACATGTTTTTTTATTGGAATTATCTACATTTACTTCTTTAGTTTTCTCTGAAATTATCAAATTGTTGTTTCTAATAGGCCCATTTATCCTTTTATTAATACCTGCCAATTCTGAATTGATTTTTTGAATTTTTTCGTTAATATTATCGTGTGGTGATGAAACAATATCATTAACACCTTTGTCGATGATGTCTCCCATTTTATTCATTTCTCTATCGAATCTTTCCCAAAAATCATCGTTTTCGTGTTTAAAACTCTTTAAATCTGTGGTTTTGGTTGTACTGGTAGATTGTTTTATACTATTTTTCCTCTCAAAAATATTTTCGTTTTTAAAACTCTTTAAATTTGTGTTTTTGGTTGTATTGGTAGTCTGATTTATACTATTTTCTTCTTTAATGAAATATTTTCTATCTATAGATTCCACTGCACGGTACTTTTCATCTATTTTTTCATTAAAAGTATATCTCAAAGCTCCATACTTCTTATTATCAATTTCAATATTCTCGTAATAGCTATTTTCATAACTACATGGAAATACTTGACATTTAGACTTCCCATTTTTACTTTTAGAAACAAGAACCACACAGTTTTTTAGACCTGGCCAGTCGTATAAATTACTCAAATCAAACTCCTTATTGCTATTGTATTGATTCTTCTCTTCAAGATATTCTCCTCCTACAATTGGTACCCGTCTACCGTTAACTACCTTGTTGTGAGGGATTCTGTAATCTAGCACTTCAACAGGACATTCTGTGGTAAAAAGATCCACTTTATTTATCAACATCGAGTCATGCTGCCATTTATACCTAAGGGAGTTTTTAATATCTTCTATCTTTTTAACACACCAGACTCCTTCATTTAGCTTTTCTCGTAGAACTCTTATGTAGTAATCTTTGTATTCGAGACATGTTTGTAGAAAACATGGATGGTATATGTTCTTTTTGACATAATTTTCTGGTGCCATAATAGAAGCTTCTACTTGGAACGAAAATAGTTCTATTTTTCCATTGTACGATTCTACTCTGTTGCTGTCCATTTTATTTACACAACTGGGTGCATATTTTGGCTCTGTCTCCTTACGTGCATATATCCCGATTCTATTGTCACCTAATGAGGATAACTTTCTATTTTCTAGCCATGATTTACACACTTCCACCATATCTAAACATATTGTTTTACACGGAGTAGCAGCTAATGTTGGTCCAAGTCGGCTTCTCAAAATATCTTTACTCATTTCACTTGATATACACCTTGGGAATGTATTTGAAACCCTTTCTGTTATATAATACACCAAACTATGAATATTTTCTTGAATATACTTGTGCTTATACTCTATATTGTATGGTGAGTTTAAAAAGGTTCCTTTGATTTCATATTCTTCATTTTCCGACTCCATATGATATTTCAAAGCAATGTTGATATCCTCAAAATCTCTACATTCAGTCCTTTTACGTCCAAAAACGTGTATAGAGTTATCTGCTGGATTTAATGTAACTATACAAGAAAATTCTTCATCACAAGTCACTGGATGATTCATTCTAATGTAATAAGAAGTGCATTTGTAGTGTTTGTCGTTCATTGCGGTGAGGGTATAATGGCTTATATACCTAGATTAAATTAAAAAATAAATTATTTTTTGAAAATATAGAAAACATACTACGAATAACCTTGAATTTACCTTAAAAAAGATAAATGTATGATGTAATATTTTCTATTGTAAGATAAAAGGGGTTTTATTATGAAGTTGGCCCAATTTTCAAATGTTAAAAATCAAAAACTTAATTAAATTTATTTACAAGATAAATTAAAGATGTGAAAGTGACCAAAACAAAACAAATTGCTGTTTTATCATAGATAAAAGATGAGGAAATCATTTTTATCATACTGGATTTTTAATTAAATACTTGAGTAATTAATATTTACAGGTTTAAACATTTAATACAATAAAATTGAATTTTTTAAAATACTCTTCTTCAAATTAAAAATATAACAAAAAGATTTAAAGTTATCTTGATGTTGCAATTTTATAGAATCAAAACTTTACAATACATGAATCTGCTTTTTTTTATCCGTAAAATTGTTTAATTTTCCTTTTTTTGCGGTAAAAAAAGTTAATTTGAAAATTTTAAGATTGTTGAATTACTCTTATATGACATCTTCTATCCTTTAAATAATATTTTTGCGTTTGTATTTTTTAATATTAAAATTTTGTATTTGTATATAAACAAAGTGTCGATTTATTCTAGATTTTAGGAACAATTTCATGCTGAAATTCTTCATAATTCTTTTAATAGTTATTTTATGGCACACCTTCGTTGTGTTGGTCAATTTTTAATATTTAAATTTTGAATTTTATATTAATACAATCAAAATGGTGATTTATGCTATGTTTTTATTAAAAAACAAAGCTAAAAAGTTTTATTGTTCAAATTTTCACCTTCTTTGTTCTTGCAAGCCAAAAAAAAAATTGCAAAAAAACTTCATAATGTCACTTTTGTAGTTTACGATTATTAAGATATTAAAGGTTCTAAAATTCGGTTTTTATTGTTTTAAAAAACAATATTCATGTTTTTTTTTCGAAATGAATTTAGTAGTTTTCGTTTAATTAAATTTGAGTGCAAATTTTTCACTAATCCAAAATAGATTATTGTATACTTTTTTTGTCATTAAAAAGTAGATCAATACTAAAATACAAAATTGTATACTCAAAAATCTATAAATACAAAATTGTATACTCAAAAATCTATAAATACAAAATTGTATACTCAAAACCTATAAATACAAAATTGTATACTCAAAACCTATAAATACAAAATTGTATACTCAAAACCTATAAATACAAAATTGTATACTCAAAAATCTATAAATACAAAATTGTATACTCAAAAACCTATAAATACAAAATTGTATACTCAAAAATCTATAAATACAAAATTGTATACTCAAAACCTATAAATACAAAATTGTATACTCAAAATCTATAAATACAAAATTGTATACTTAAAAACAATTTAATTGGCCTTGAAAAGACAAGTTGTTTTAAAAAGGTTTGTATTAAATATTTATTCAGCTGACAATAATGGATTAACCAATCACATCATAAATCTCTTCTTTTGAAATTTCTATGTCATAATTAATTTTTGAAAGTATGTGTGCTTCTATAAAACTGATTTCTTCAGGATCAATGTTGTAAATACCAAAAACCTGATTACACGTTACATGTGTGTCGTTTGTGACTTTTATAGCTATCCAACAACACGAAATGAAGATTTTGAAAAGTTTTTTCAGATCTTTCAATCTACAGTTTAGGTATCTGCGCAAGTAGACGTAGCCAGAGATCAAATATATAGGGAGAATATTATTTAAATAAAAGAAAAAAGGTTGGTAGGAAAGGTTTGGGTCCATAAAATTCTGAATGATCATAAAAGAAATTTTATCAGTAATTGTTTTGATGACTCCCGAAGTCAAAGATGAAATATCATATTGCTTATGAGAGGCTAAATAGCCATTCCCTGTCTGGATAGAAGAATAATAGACACTATTTGATACAATTGGTACTCCGAACAATCTTTGATTGATCTGTTTCTTGGCTTCTATTGTTCTAAAAGAATGTCTAATGTCTTCGTAAGAATTTGAACTTCTTGTTTTTCTTCTATTTTTCATAGCCACACTTCTACAATTTTTTATAATCATTTTTTTTTGATGATCTATATTTATATTATTCTCCTTATCATTATCTTTATATGGAATTCTTAAACCACAAAAATTATTCAAAAAAAATGACTGATGGAAATTGTGATGTCTAGTGGAGCATGCTATTGGGTAGTTAAAAGGTGGAAAGCATTCTCTATCGACATCTCCGTCTTTCTTTTTTATTTTAATATCTGTGTCTATTAAACTGAAAGAATCGTCTTTAAAAGCAGATATTACACACATCGGCACTTTTAATTCTCTCATTGGCATGCTTGTATCTCTGGGGCCCCTTGGTCTTTTTCGTTCCTCTGTACCCATTTCGCACATGTTTTCACATCTATTCCTGCTTTCTTGTAACATTTTGCACAGTCTGAACAAGTTCATATTTTTCACGGCTTCTAAATTTTTATTTGTAAGCTTTTAATTAATTGAAATATTAAATTCAATTCTAAGAACAAACTTTTAATTTACAAAGGAAAGAAGAATACAAAAGCGAATATTCTAAGACAAATTTATTGCCAAAAAGGTCTTTATTAATTTCCAGCTATCAATATGATCACAACAAAAACATTTTTTGAGCCTAAAGATTGGTTTTATTAAAAATTGTTGACAATCTGGTTTTAAATCATTAAAATATTTTTAAATAAACTTGAATTAAATATTTAATAAATAAACAATAAGAGTAACATATTTGATGGTAGCTGTTAATTAAATAAACAAATTACCATCAAATTTGGGTAATTAAGTGAAAAACACATCAGATTTGAAGTGGAGGTATCATAAATTTAAGTAAATAAGAGGAAAATTTATAAGATTTGTGGTAAAAAGGCTATGAATTTATGTAAGATAAATATTGTATTATAAAACTATTAATTAAAAACAATTTTTATAACAAAGCCATAGTTTAACGTAGTAAGTTTTTGTATAATTTACGAAAACAATTTTACAAAGACAATTTTACAAATCAATTTTACAAATCAACTTTACAAAAACAATTTTACAAAGACAATTTTACAAAGCAATTTTACAAAGCAATTTTACAAAAACAATTTTACAAAGACAATTTTACAAAAACAATTTTACAAAGACAATTTTAGAAATCAACTTTACAAAGCAATTTTACAAAGCAATTTTACAAAGCAATTTTACAAAACAATTTTAGAAAACAATTTTAGAAAACAATTTTACAAAACAATTTTAGAAAAATTAGCAATAAATATTTTATATCACAAAATTTGAGTTTAAATTTTTACCCTCCATGTACCACCCACGAGTTTTCAAGAGAGCAGAACAAAAAGTAGAAGAACAAAGCACACAGAGCAAGAAGTCTATCAATATACCAGAAAACACACTGTACGAAGAACCCCTTCTGGTACAAAATAAGCCATCGAAGAAATATATAACAGTTTTTGGATTTTCCTCCTCTAACATCGACAATGTAATTTTAAAAATAAAACAAACACTCCAATTTGATCACATAGAATATGGAAAAAACTGGATCAATGTAATGATTCAAAACGAAGACGATGCCAGTAAATTGCTTAAGCTCAATACGTGCTATGTAAATGGTGAAATTATAGGGGTATTTAGAGAGAGCTACGGGGTGATCGAAGACAAAGATATATTTTTAAAGAAAAAAGGAGTCTTTTCGAAACTCTTCACATATCTCTTTGGAGAATAAATGTTTAATAAATTATTATAGTATAAAATATTATACATTGAAATTTATATTTTTTATTTAATATTTTTACAATTTTTATTTAATGTTATTATATTTTTTATTTAATGTTATTATATTTTTTATTTAATGTTATTATATTTTTTTTAATATTTTTACAATTTTTTTTTAATATTTTTACAATTTTTTTTTAATATTTTTACAATTTTTATTTAATGTTATTATATTTTTTTTAATATTTTTACAATTTTTTTTAATATTTTTACAATTTTTATTTAATGTTGTTACAATTTTTTTTAATATTTTTACAATTTTTTTTACAATTTTTTTTAATATTTTTAAAATTTTTATACATTTTTGTGTATCTCACAGCTTGTAAATAGATTCCTATTACAATTTTATACGAAAATTTACAAAACCACCCATGGAATTTGAACCAATAATTAAAAAGTTAATAAAAACAGTAGTTCGTAAGTTCTACGAGCCTTACCATGCTATTATTACTGATATGATACTCGAAGACATCCTTTTATACGACTCAGACCTTGTAAAAAAGATGAAGATGCACTCGAAGGAGGTCAATAGGCTACTTGTAGCCTTAAAAGAAGATAGAATACTCAAATATGAGAATAAAGTAGAGATTAAAGAGGACAATAGACAGTTTCTAAGCACTGTGTACTATATAAACTATGTAGAAGTTAAGGATGTGGTGAAATACAAAATTTATAAAATTACTAAGAAACTTGAGAGCAAGAACACCACAGCAGATGGCTATGTGTGCTTAGAATGTGAAAAGGAGTTTACAGCTTTAGAAGCGCAGACTGTTATGAGCAATTTTGTATTTAAGTGTGATGAGTGCAATGGAGATTTAGTAGAGAATGTAAAAGATCTAAATGCAGAAGGGAATGCCTATTCGAGGTTTATGAGTTCTATCCAGGACATAGTAGATCTACTGAAGAAGCTAGACAAGTACAATATACCATCTATGGACTACTTTCAATTGCTAGAGTACAAGAAAGAAAGGGGAGTTGGCCAAGCAGAAGAGAAAAAGGGAGAAAAGGTGGTAGAACAGAAAGTAGAGACAGAAGTAAGCTTCAAAATGGGAGTCTCTGTGGAGGATGAACAGAAAGAAGATGTAGAAATAGAAGAATACGTCACAGTAGGTGGAGTAAAGAAAAAATTTTCAGAAGTCACCGAAGAAGATAAAGACAAAATGAACGAAGAAGAATATGAAAATTATTTCGAAATATTTGCAAAATACGAAGAAGCTACATAGAAGCCACACAGAAGCTACATAGAAGAATATAAAAATTTATGAGAATATGCAAATTTATGAGAATAGAAAAATTTTTGAAAATATGCAAATTTATGAAAATATGCAAATTTATGAGAATAGAAAAATTTAATTGTTTTTTGTATCATTTTTTCTCATCAATCAACAAATTTAGGCCACTGTATATTCCCAAAGCAGATCCACCAAGTAGACTGGTGCCACTTAAACCCCCCTTAACACAAAATGTCCCTGTGATCACCCCACTCATTATACCATTGTAAGGGTCCTCCTTCTCTCTAAGGACTTCTATCATAGACTCTGTGGCTGTGTAAACCCCACACAATCTAGCAAAATCCTTCCCTGAAGAATGCACGTCTGCCAACGTAGGCTTATCCTTAGCAGTAAAAAGTCCTACCATACACCCAAATAAATATCCCTGTGCTGTATTCGTAAGAGTTTTTACAAGCTTGGGCTTAATCTTTTCTAACCCCTTTAGAAACTTTTCTTTAAGCATGGGTGGTAAATTTTTACTAAAATTTTATAGAGAAGTAGACTTCTTAAGTTTAATAAACCTTCTTTGTATCAAAATCAAGTTTCATGTTTGACTACTTTGTAATTTAGATCATTTCTGCTACATGTTTCTGAGCTACATTTTTCTTGGCTACATTTTCTGAGCTACATGTTTCTTGGCTACATTTTCTGAGCTAAATGTTTATTAGTCTTATAGAGAATATTTTTTTGAATCATTATAAACGTTTTTAAGAATACTATATACCAATTCAGGATGACTCATAATTCTACTGGGATTTTCTATTTTAGACATAGAAAAGTATATTTTTAAAATGTAAAAATAGTCAATTTTTACCCTTTTTGGCCTCATTTTTGGCATATGTTTGTCTTTGTTTTGATATTTCTTTTTTTTAGTCGTATTAATATCTTAATCAAATATTAAAAATGGCTTAACTTATTGGTACTAATATCACACTTAATATCACAAACTCGGCTGTGGCGATTGTGACCAATAGACTCTTCCTATAAATGAAGCAACACATCAATAGTTTCAGATTGTTCCATTTACTGATTTCAAATAAAACTTATAAAAAAGTTTCATATCCCCTAGAAATGAATAAACTTTGCGGTTATATCCAAAATTACGAAGAAGCTGTTCTAATGGTACACACAACCAGGCTTGGCTATCTTGTTCCGATTACACAAAGACTGAAGATGGAGGAAAGAGAGGGTCTTCGATCGGGTGATATATTTGTTTTTGTTGAATCTGAGAATGGAATGAAGAGGTGGACAGATGGGCGGATCTGGTCTCCCTCGAAGATTAGTGGACAGTTCTTGCTGTACAAAGAAGTTCCACGGCATTTGAGCAAGTCCGCGATAAAGAAGAGAAATGCCCAAAAACATCTTTATAGAGATGAGCTCCAAAGGATCGGAAAAGAGCTTAAAGATGAGGATAGACTAGCCTTCCACAAGAAAACAATCTCGATAGTCCACCAGGACAAGACCTACCACATTATCGGATACTTCAGACCGCTGTTTTCTAAAGAACCACTGACGAGCATTCCATTCTTCAAACAAATAGACAAAGCTTTGAAACTTTACCCAGAGCTTCTTGATGACAAATTCGTCTCTCAGGAGATTAAAAGTGGCAACTTTTATGAGAAATACAATCTCCCCATTGAGCCAAACGCCTCTATATACACCGAGGCTAAGCGTATCCAGCTTGAGAACATAGCAGTGTGTGTTCTGGGAGAGTGGATTACTACTAAGCAACAGGAGCTGTGCAGTGGCAATCCCAATAACGACTAAGTATAATATATACTATAATATATACTAAAGTATCGGAGTTCAGGCCGACAATAGAATAAAAATATTTTGGATAGATTTGCCAATTAAATAAGCTTTAATTTCTAATTAATTGCTTAAATTACCGTTAAAGCTTATTTTAATATCTATATTAAAAATTAAAAATAATGATATTAAAAAACATGTAAAAATTAATAATGATATTAAAAAACATGTAAAATCTATAATAATGATATTAAAAATAAATTTTATAGAAATTTCTTACAGGGCTGATATTAAAAAACATGTAAAATCTATAATAATGATATTAAAAATAAATTTTATAGAAATTTCTAACAGGGCTGATATTAAAAAACATGCAAAATCTATAATAATGATACTAAAAATAAATTTTATAGAAATTTCTAACAGGGCTATTTAGTATTTATATTATTCCAGTGATGAAATATAAAACATTTTGGTCAGAGGCTCTAAAAGATTGAACTATAAAATTGAACGTCTTTCCAATATTCGAAATTACATCTTCGTATGAATTGGCTTTGTTTACTACATTATAAAGATTAAATAAGTTTGTCTCACCAGTAAAATAGTTTGGCATCAAATAGCAAATCATCTCTGTATCATCTTTGATCTTAATAAAGGCTGGAAGTTGTTCTTTGATAGCACCATTCTCTATATACGAGATACAAACACCAGTATTCAACTTTGGCTCTTCCCATTCATTAAAATTTGAGAAATCAACTTCACAAAGTTCTGCTTGTATCAACCACTTAGAAACCTCATTGATAATAAGTTCTCTATCTTTCAACTCATTCACAGTAGATTTGATAGGTCTTAGAAACATTGGGACTGTATACTCCTTATTATTCAACATTTCCTTTTCTTCTCTAAAAACGTCTTCTACACTATCAAAATTATCAGGAATAAAACCAACAGCGACCTCAACAAAATTATTAGCCAGCAGTGCACCACCATTTTCAAAGACCTCGTGGATATTTTCATCTACCACATCAGCAATTTTCTTGTCTTTTGGATTTTGAAGAAAACTTACTTCTGTCGAATCTTTTTCGGAAGATTGGGAAAATATTTCATTGTGTGCAGTTTTTCGTTTTTTATTCCCACCGTCTTCCTCGTGCTGACGCTTTGCAGGCTTCTTGCCTTCGTACAAAAACGAACTGCAGACCTCATCGAGCTCTGTGATTTTGTTGAATTGGATTTGTGTAAAAATTGTAGAAATGAAGAAAACAAACCCGGCTCTTTCTACTTCTCGTAGGTTAGAAATCTCAATTTGATTACCAGCTTCTAGATCGTAAAACACCGAATCGGAGTTATAAAACAGTACAACAGGTTTGCCATCTACAACAAGGAGATAATACTCATCAAGAAACCCATGGCATCTTCTATTGATTACACTTTTATAGCTTATAAAACCTTTTATATCAGTAAGTATACTCTTATGGTTATTTTTAGGTAGGACAGTGTTGAATTTAACAATATCAGTACCAGTAACCTCCTTACAATCAAAGTAAGCAGCCTCACTGAAGCGATTGTAGTCGAGACAGAGTAGCCCCGAATAGCCTTTGTTGATTCGGTACTTCTGCAGTCCTATGACATCCCCCACCTTGAGGAAAGAAAACTTAATATTCTCTCTCCAAATAACGACTTTTAGAAGTTCGTTGTTGATTTCAAGAATCATAAAGAAATAGTATTTAAGAGCAGCTGAGTTGGTTGTATTGATTCTTGTTTTGTAAGCTATTCTCCCAACAAGGGGGGTGGTTAGGGTTCCTAGAGCATTGTAGAAGAGAGTGTTATTGTAGCTGTAAGTTGAGGCATTTAGTTGTTCTACATCACACAAGGGAAGGGATGTTTGGTGATATGGCAAGGTATCATTAAGGAAGGGTAGGTGTTTTTCAGTACCATATATGTAGTCTATTATATTTACAGAATGTGATTCAACAGCATTTCCAGAAACCAACTCGAAATCTATTCCTTCTGGTGTCTCGTTTGTGATTTTTATTATATCGTTTTTGTAGACCTGGCCCTTAGAGAGTTTCGAGGAAGACTTAGGTCCTACTTTAATCAGTTGAGGCTTGTCTTTTAAAAGGAGTAAAACAAATTCAAAGTCTTTCGTAGGTGTTCTAAAGATTTCCAGTATTTGAAATTTACTCATAAGGGTTCTTTGTAAATTATAAAAAAAAATAAGTGTAGTATATAAGTGTAATATATAAGTGTAGTAAATAAGTGTAGTAAATAAGTGTAATATATAAGTGTAATATATAAGTGTAATATATAAGTGTAGTATATAAGTGTAGTAAATAAGTGTAATATATAAGTGTAATATATAAGTGTAATATATAAGTGTAGTATATAAGTGTAGTAAATAAGTGTAGTAAATAAGTGTAATATATAAGTGTAATATATAAGTGTAGTAAATAAGTGTAGTATATAAGTGTAATATATAAGTGTAATATATAAGTGTAGTAAATAAGTGTAATATATAAGTGTAGTAAATAAGTGTAATATATAAGTGTAGTATATAAGTGTAGTAAAGTGAAATTATTAATACTACTCATACTATAATTTTTGACTTTTTATTTCTTTTTATAATCAAGTTTTGATTCTAATTTCTTCGTCTCTGCTATTTTTCTTGCAGCCTTTACAAAGTCTTCTTGAATTGCAAAGTCTCTCTCAGCACGTATAGCAGTCATTCCAGCTTCTGTACAAATATTTCTTAGATCTGCTCCATTGAAGTTTACAGAGAGCTTTACTAGGACATCAAGATCCAACTCCCCTTCTATCTCCATCTCTCTCGAATGGATCTTTAAGATTTCTTTCCTGCCTTGGTCATTGGGGAGAGGTATCTCTATCTTTCTATCCAATCTACCAGGTCTCAGTAGAGCTGGATCTAGAATATCAGGCCTGTTAGTAGCCATAATTACTTTCACATCCTCAAGATCTTTAAAGCCATCAAGCTGGTTCAGGAGCTCCATCAGAGTACGCTGGACTTCTCTGTCCGAAGATGAGGAGTCTGTAGAACGTTTACCACCAATAGCATCTATCTCATCCATGAAAATTATGCAAGGAGCACGCTCTCGTGCATAAGCAAACATCTCTCGAATCATCCTAGAAGACTCTCCAATGTACTTCTCGATCAAAGCAGAAGCCACCACTTTCAGGAAGCTTACGTCCATCGTAGCAGCCACCACACGAGCTAGCAAAGTCTTCCCCGTTCCAGGAGGACCATAGAGAAGGACTCCCTTAGGAGCTTTTATTCCTACTCGTTTATAGATCTCCGGGTTCTTTAAAGGCAGTTCAATAACCTCTTTAAGCTCTCTGATCTGGTGCTTGAGACCTCCTACTTCTCCAAAGCCTATGTCTATAGGCTTCTCCTCACTCATAGTGTAAATCATTGGGTCTACTTCTCTGGGGAGGACCATCATAATAGTCAACGTTGTGATATCAAGAGCTACCCTCGTCCCAGACTGTAGAAGCTCTCTATCAATATTCCTCATGCATCCTACTACATACCTTGGTCCCTGGCTACTCTTCACAATAAACTTCTCATCTGTAAGCTTCTTCAGGACCTCTCCTATAATGTGTCCTACTGTTTGTAGAGATTTAACATCCCTCTCTGTCTTAAGAAATTGTTTATTGGTCTGTTTGTAGATCTCTTGCTCCATCTTAAGATTGTTGTAGACTGTCTCATTGTTCTTAATAGCTTGAAGATACTCTTCGTGTATTCTTTCTATCTCTGAAGTATCACTCATAAGGGTATTATTTTGTACAATAAAAAATATAAAACAAATGGGAATGTAGAATATTAAATTCTTTTATAATAATTTATATCTAATTCAAATCTCTATAAAAGATTGTTGTTTAAAAATTTAGATTGCCTCTCCACTAAAATTACATTCAGACCTGCAACAAACTAAATATACAAAAATTGTAGAAATTTATTGATCATTGTAAATTCAGACCTGCAACAAACTAAATATACAAAAATTGTAGAAATTTATTGATCATTGTGTTTAGAAATATTTAAAATTGAACGTAAAATCTTCTAATTGGATATATAAAGTGTTGCATATATAATTATTTAAGTAAAATATACAATAAAAATACCCTTATGTCAAACATTGTCAACATAAAGTACCTCCTTGAGAAAATAAATCATAATTTTTTACAATTTAATAAACTTTGTATTGTAATCCTTAGAAATTAATTATTCCATCAAAAGAAGCTTGAATTGGGACAATGATGGTTTTAAAAATTTAACCCTTTAAAACTATACTGTAGATGACTTCAAAATAATCCACCATAGCTGCTTATTTTTATTTAACTGTGAATACTCTAGCTACATCGTTTCAAATTTTACCTTTTTTCACAACTCTTCCGTACGAGCCCTACTAAGAATACAAATAACCTATTAAATATTACTTCACATGGATATTTATACTTTTGAAATTGTAAAAATATTAAAATTAAAAGATTTAAGATATATTAAAAACGACAAATTTTAAAATATATCGTTTTCTATATTTATTTTAGTCAAAATAAAAGTGGTAAAGTTATAAGGTATTTGTTTTGTAGAAGGCTTGTAGAAGAAAGATTCATCTTCTTTACATCGCTCGAATTTGGATCTCCTCCCTGTGGTTTATTCTGTCCACACAGATTCTCCATCTCCCCTTCTGCTAGCTTCATTTGCTCTAGAAATCCAGTAAATTTGCTTATTGGAATATACTCACCACTATATTCTTCATACTCTACAATTCTATCATTGAAAATAAGCCTTACAAACTGTCGGCCATACTTGCACCACACTTCTATAAAGAGAGCAGATGCATAGGAAGGCCAAGGATATGTCTCGGAGCTTATAGCTGATAGAATCATTCCTAGTGTACCATCGTGGGCTGATACAAGATAGAGCAATTTATCACTGTCCAACATATCAAGAAGATCATTTGCAAACCTACCGAATATAATTTTCTTGCCTTTCTCACACGTAGAAACATTTTTCATTTGCTTTGTCCATGTACCGTACGACAGTTTGACTATCTCTTTTAAAGTATCCATATCACAACTTTTATCTACACAGCTTACTGATATATCATTGCACATTGAACATCTAATCTCATCTGCTTTGTCAGAAACTAGTCTTGGAGTATTTAAAGAGCTTGAATCTAGCTTCTTTTGTAGAGATTCATTAATATCAGACTCTTTCGCTACTTCTGATTCTAAAAACTTACAGTTCTTTGGTCTAAGAAGCCCGTCTTCATTTGTTCTGATTTCAACACCCTTCACCGAATTGGCATTTGAGAGACCCGCCATCACGTTAAAAAGTGTGCTATGTGTACGCTTTATCTGTGTGGCTCTGAATCCAATATCATTCTCAATGACATCGCCCTCAAATAATAACGGTTTGTATTTTTGTTTAATGAAACTTCCCAATTGTTTCGCCTGTTTGCTACCTTTTACTGTTAAATCTCCTTTTTCACACTTCTTTGTTGTACAAGATCCTATTGTATTCCCATTTAGTGGACATTCAACACAATTTTTATTTCGCCATTCATCACTGATATTTCTAATGGGAGCTCTGTCTCCATGTCTAAATATTACAATAAGTCTTTCTAGTTTATAATTTTCTCTCTTCTTAAAGAATGTGTATTTGGACTGGCAGTATTCCATGTATGTTTTCATTTCAGATGTATCAATTTTTACTTTTTTTGACTTAGTGGTTTTATTAGTATCATTCGTAGGATTATTACTTGTAGTATCATTAGTAGGATTATTACTTGTAGTATCATTAGTAGGATTATTATTTGTAGTATCATTAGTAGGATTATTATTTGTAGTATCATTCGTAGGATTATTATTTGGATTACCATCTTCATTTGAATTACCATTTTTTGCAAGACCTTTGTCTTCTTCATTGTTGTTTTTGGGATTGTCATCATAATCCCAGTTTATTGAGAATATCAAGCCTATGAATAAAACATATATTCTCATGTTATTAATCCAACTTTTTTACAAAATATATTGTTTCATATCATTTTAGATTCAAAATTCAGAAACACATCAAAACAATTTGTGTATCAAACAACAATAATAAAAATAATTTTTAAAATATTATCAGGTTGGGACCTATAGATATTCATTGGATCAATAGATATTTATAGGATCAATAGATATTCATTGGACCAATAAATATCTATTGGTCTCTTTTATCTATAAAAATTACATCATATGTAGTATTGTCAGAATGGAAATGCAAACACATCCATCTTTACTTGCAGTAGGAGAAAAAAAGCAGAGAAAGCTCTTTCATCTATTCAACACATCACAAGGTTTTATAGAAGATATCTGCTACACACACTTGGAGTCTGGCATCAAATGTTCGTGCTCTGATAAGAATAGTGTGGGGAGAGTGAGGTCATTAGCTAAATTTTATGAAACACCACACAACACAAATTCAACCCCAAATAGTATATCCTTGTATGAACTAAGGCCTAGTGTGTTAGAAAGAATCAAAAACTATGAAAAAAGCTTTTTGTAATAATTTAAAAATAAAAAGAAGAAAAGTAATTTTTAAAGCTAAGAATTTTACTTAAGCTATAAATTAAAAACGGTTCAAATTTTAAAGTTAAGAATTTTACTTAAGCTATAAATTAAAAACGGTTTAAAAATTTTAAAGCTAAGAAATTTACTTAAGCTATAAATTAAAAACGGTTTAAAAATTTTAAAGTTAAGAATTTTACTTAAGCTATAAATTAAAAACGGTTTAAAAATTTTAAAGCTAAGAAATTTACTTAAGCTATAAATTAAAAACGGCTTTATTCAAGTATGAACTTTGATATTTCAAGTTCTTCTTCATTATAAAAGCTGTCATCAAAAATAAAAGGAACTTTCTCACATTTATCTTTAATATAACTCACAATCTGTGGTTTTACAGGAGACCAAGGCTTGTCCACAAACTGGCCGTTTACAAAGTAGAATTCTTTAAGCCAAGCTAAGATCTTAGGTGGATAATCCAAAAGATATATTTTATATTCAGTAGGATGCTCATTGATTATTTTTTTAAGAAATTCAAGATTGTTGCAATTTACGTAAACACAATGTTTACTGCAGGCTACTGGCGTATCGAAGACTTCATAGTCATGGTAGTACTTATTAATAAAGAAAGATTTCCCATTGTATTTTTTTAAACCATAGAGAAATATTATTCTTCTCGTTGATTGTTCAAAAGGTTCACTCTTATAGCTACGTATATCTATTGGATCATAGACATAATTTGGATCTTTGTTTTTGAAGTATTCTTCTGGCAAATAAAACTTGAGACCAGCATTTTTAGCAAAATATAGATCACAATTGATTGGATAAGGAGCATTCTCCCTGTGACCAGCTGCGTCTCCTACGTAAAAGGAATCTTCAAGATTGGAATCTGAGAAATATTTATCTTTCAAATATTTGTAGGCCCAGATGCTTGGTTTTCTATACTTATTCTTTTTCTGTGGTACTAAAACCAACATTGGGAGACCTACACTTTTATGGAATTCTTTGATTTTGTTTACAAAATCTTTATGAACCATCTGATTCAGCAATATCTGGCTTTGGTTTGATAGTATAACAATTTTATATCCCTTTTCGTATAGATTTTGCAGTGTCTCCTTTACATTATCAAATAAAATTCTCCAGACAGCCATTCTATCTGTTCCGTTGAAAGTTGCCAGAGTGTTGTCAAAATCAAACATAGCCAGTTTTTTGAAGTTTTCACCTTTAAATCCAAAATTCATTATCATCAACGAGTTGTTGTCGACAGTAGAAATTTCTAAAGCACTCATTGGGTTAAAAAAATATTCAAACCATCTTTTTGGAAGAATTTAAGTTGCTAATTATTTCAAATCAATTTAAAAAGGGTAAATTTGCACAGTCTCTTCCATCTATATCGTGTTTCGAATTATGATAAAAAACAAAAATTGCACTTATATAAAACTAATAAATTTTTAAAGAATTAATTTATTAGAAGAACTCATCATCCCCAAAAAGACTTACTTCAACAGCTTCTTCAGGTTCTTCCTCAACCTTCTCTTCCTTAGTTTCTACCTTCTCAACAGCAGCAGGCTGAGCAGCAGCTACTTGAAGAGCCAAAGAGTTGATGATCTCATCTCCCTTAGCCATAATCTCCTGGAGACTCATTCCTTCAGTCTTACTGATGTACAACTCTAATACGTCTGTGTCGCACTCTTTATCGATAGCTTTAAACAACATGTTGTAGTTGTCTATTGTTGTCTCCATTCCAGTCTTATCAAGCAAGATGTGAGCAGTTATTATATCCATGTGGGGGATAAATTTTTAAAAAAATAAAATAAAAATTTTCAAAAAAAAAATAAAACAATAAAAAGTAAAAAGTACAAAAAATTAATATTTACAACTACAAAAAAATTAATATTTACAACTACAAAAGTTAATATTTACAAGTACAAAAATTATTTAAAAACTTTACAACTACAAAAATTAATATTTACAACTACAAAAATTATTTAAAAACTTTACAAGTGTTGTTACCCGAGTTATCACTATTAAATTGAAGCATCGTTTATTAAAATAATTTTCTTAAATCCTTTTGAGTGTCAAACCTATCAATTAAAGATGTCA